>JAOUQT010051904.1:0-10783 GCA_025769995.1 Xyliphius kryptos | reverse complement strand
TGCAGTAATCATTACTGGAACCCGGACATATGAGCACATCACCTCTGTCTTATCCACACTGCACTGAATACCGGTCATATTTTGTATTGATTATAAAGTACTTTTGCTTGCTTACAAATCAGTTAACAGTCTTGCGCCACAGTGCGTTAGTGAACTTCTAGTTTCTTATGATCCACCATGCCCACAAAAGATGCAGGCTATTTGCTAATACCTCGTATTATGAGGACTACAGCAGGGGGCAGATTATTCTTATATCAAGCCTCACATCTATGGAATAGTCTTTCAGTTATTGTTCGGGACTCAGACACAATCTCAAGTCTTTAAGACTATGTTGAAAACGTATTTATTAAGTCAAGCATATCCTTTATAGTCCCATATAGTTCAGGGCTCAGAGCTGGAGGGTTTGTTGACGGTGGAGTAGCTGGCTGCTTTATGTCCCAGGGCTCCCTCATGTCTGTGTCACCTTCTGGTCCTACCCTGTAGTTATGCTGCCATAGCGCTAGTCTGCCAGCGTTTATTCATGTTCTCCGCACAACTTGTGTTTGAACTGTCCATTAGATAGTTGATTGTGTCTAAGGACGATACATTTATATTATTGTTATATTATTGTTATATTATTGTTATATTATTATTGCTAGTTATATGCTTATATATAAGATGTTTACAGATTGGATCATATCACCAAAATGAGGATGAGTTCCTTTATGCGTCTGGCCCCTCTCAAGAGTTCTTTTGTTTTTACTAAGCCTGGATTTAACACAAAAGTTTATTTAAATATATAATTAAGACAGACATTAAAAGCTTGTTTATTTTACCTCCAGAAATTAAAGCGTCAAAGATGATTTGGGCTCCATTAAAGAAATCCCCAAACTGAGCTTCCCATATGGGCAGCAGTTTTGGTTGTTCAATACTCATCCCGTACTCGAAACCCAACACGGCTTCTTCAGAGAGTGCGCTGTTACACACCTGAAATAAAACACACACACAACTCATAGATAACATCCATACTAATAAAGCTGCGTTGAGAGTAATTCACTATAAATCATTGTAAAGTGACTCTCGTTGTAAAAAGTAGAGAACAAACTGTTGTTCAAGGGTAGTTGATGATTTAAATCATCGTAGGGTTAATAATTATAAATAATTATCATTATTAATTAATCAGACAGTGCTAATCTGACCTCCAGGTGGCCTTTTTGTTGTGGGTCAAGGTGATTGAGAGGAATATACATGTCATTAGACTCCTGGCATACAATCATAGCATGACGTTGACTAAATGTTCCACGTCCAACATCCTGGCCACTGATTCGCACATCAAAGCCTGTATTAAAATAAGAAGAAAGAAAAAGAACGTTAAGAATTAAATAAAATTAGACAAGGAACCAACACTTTTTCATGGAAGACTTGCACTGATCGATCACTGTATCATGTACACCTGACTAATGATGTGTTCGCACACATATTTTTACATTAAATACATAATACGGATGTCGGGGAACAGACTTTACGACGTGGCCGAAAATCCCCCAAATGCAAGCCGACCCATGATACTTCATCAGCTCCACCAGGTATATTCTCTTTTAGAGATTCAACCCCACATGGGGGCAGCACAGTGGTGCAGTGGATAGTGCTGTGGCTTCACAGCAAGAAGATCCCCGGTTCGAGCCTCGAGTGGAGCGACTCGGGAAATTTGGGTGTGGAGTTTGCATGTTCTCCCTGTGTTCTCATGGGTTTTCTCCAGGCACTCCGGTTTCCTCCCACATTCCAAAGACATGCATGATAGGTTCACTGACGTCTCTAAATTGTCCGTTAGTGTGTGAATATGTGTGTGATAGTGTGTGTGCGACCTACGATGGAATGGCGCCCTGTCTAGGGTTGTTCCTGCCCTTGCACCCAGAGTTGCCAGGTTAGCACCCAATTCCCCTTGACTATAGCACTAGGATTAAGCAGATATAGAAAATAAATTAATAAATGAACCCAACTTGGCCGGTCCATGTGTGACCTTCGGCAGGTAGTATGTTTATGGTTCCACCACTCTTGATACACCAGTCATACCGTGGAACAGCCTACAAATGCAGCAGTCTATGAAAGACAGGCACCAAACCTCCAGGATTCAACTATTTGTCTGTAGTCCATATCAATTTGTTGATAGCCGGTTGATCAACACCTTATGAGAATCGAATTGTGCTGTAACCACCAGTTCGGCCAGTTGATCATAAGGCACCTGCCAGATATTTCCAGTCTAGTAATCGGTTAGTGTAAACTTCTGTGAAAGCCAAATTTTCTGATGAGCACTACTTACCCTGACAGAGAAGGGTGCCAAATGCCATTGCCTCAGCAGTGGACCAGTCCAGTAAAGTTCCCACTTCAAGTTTCTGCACTCTCGTCTGCGAGAGGAATGAAAACTCACATTTAATCAACAATAGAGAGAAAGTGTACTCTTAACAGACAGGCATGAAATAAGTTCATATGATTATAAAATAACATGCTATAGTAAAAGTACAGTCATTCATGCATGCATGTCTTTGAATACACCTGCAAATTAGACAATCTATAAGAATCAACAGTGCAGGTAGCATCCACTGGTAAATTACAGTGGGGCCAAAAAGTATTCAGTCAGACACCGATTGTGCAAGATCTCCTTTTTAGAAAGATGAGACAGGTCTGTAATTTTCATCATAGGTCACACTTCAACTATAAGCAACAAAATGAAAAAAAAAGAAATCCAGGAAATCACATTTTTTAAGAATTTATTTGTAAATTATGGTGTAAAATGTGTATTTGTTCACCCACAAACAAGCAGGATTTCTGGGTCTCACAGACCTGTAACAACTTCTTTAGGAAGCTCTTCTGTCCTCCACTTGTTACCTGTATTAATGTCACCTGTTGACCTTGTTATCTGTATTAAATACATCTGTCCACAGCCTCAAACAGTCAGACACCAAACTCAACCATGGCCAAAAAAAGAGCTGTCGATCGACACCAGAAAGAAAATTGTAGACCTGCACCAGTCTGGAAAAAGAGTGAATCTAGGTGGGTGTGATTAAATGATCTCAAGATCTCATCCTGTGGGGTCAAAATAATCATAAGGTGCCCTCTGCTTAGGCAGTACATGATCCAGATCCAGGGATGATCCAGAAGAGGATTGGTATAATATCATGTGGTCAGATAAAAAACAAAATAGAATTTTTTAATAAAAACTCAACTTGTTGTTTTTGGTGGAAGAGTTGCATCCCAAGAACACCATACCTACTGGTAATCATGGGGTGGAAACATTATGCTTTGAGCCTGTTTTTCATTAAAGGGAATCAGGATGACTTATCCGTGTTAGGGGACGAATGAACAGGGACATGTATAGTGAGATTATTGAAGAAGGAATGTGACTTCCAGTATGACAATGATCCCGAACACATCGCTCGGGCAATGAAGGATTGTTTCCATAAAAAGCATTTCAAGGTCCTGGAGAGCATATCCAGTCTCCAGATCTCCACCCCACAGACAATATGTGGAGATAGCTGAAAGTCTGTATTGGCCCAAAACAGCACTGCTTTAGAAATCTGCCTTGCGGAATGGGTCAAAATACCAGCTAGTGTGTGCAAACCTGGTGAAGATGTACAGAAAATGTTTGACCTCCATCATCGCAAAAGTTTATTTTACAAAGTAAGTTAAGTTGAATTGTTATTGACCAAATACTGATTTTCCATCATAGTTTACAAATAAATCCTCAAAAATCCTACAATGTGATTTCCTGGATTTTTTTTTTTTTCAGCTTATATTTGAAGTGTACTCATGATGAAAATTACAGACGTCTCTTATCTTTCTAGGTGGGAGAACTTGCACAATCAGTTCCTGACTAAATACTTTATGGCACCATTATATGTTTAGTTATAATTGCACTTTTGCATGCAAAAATTATGGCATACACTTGATTACCTGAATGCCTATATTTCATTGGATGGAATTTCTTTACTATAAATATTATGCTAGGTTTTTCTGTGCATCAGGAAGTTCTGTACATTCCACGATGAAGTAATTCATTGCTTCTTCTCTGTAGAAAGCCCATCCTACATTGTTATGCGGAGGAAAGTCAAATAATAAGTGTCGTATTTATAATGGTGTATTGCATACATTGCAAACTGGTGCCTCATCACCCGTCAGTAGAGGTCTGTCCGGTGTTTGTGACCAATCAGGGCATCTCGTGAAGGTGGACTTGTCCTGTCGATTGTGGAAATGCGGTACAACATTATGTATTCATGAAATTTTGCTTGTGCGAGTTGACACCAGGTTCCATCATAAAAATGAGGCAAACAGACAAAGGCTACAAAAGTGTCAAATATGCCATAGAGTGGGAAAACTCAAGCTGACAAGTCATTTGTAAAATACACTTATTAAAGCTCAAGAACTAAAATGTGCTTCTCCTTGTACCGGGAGATTCACTCAAATATTATATAAGAAAATGATGTGCCTTTATATAGCGCACTTAAAGGTTCTTTGTTCAGTCCATCAGAAAAGTTTTAATCCCTTGGATAACCAAGTGTGTATTAACTAAACTCATTTGCAACACAATGGAGAAAAGAAATTGTGTTTGTGATTATTTTTCTTCTTTATAAGGTTCAGGTTCATTGCAATGGAGCACACATACATCAATGTACAGTGCAGCTAGAAAGTATTCACAGCGCTTCATTTCTTCCACAATGTTACAGCCTCATAAAAAAATGGATTGAATTAATTGTTTCCCCCCCAACAAAATTCTACACACAATACTCCATAATGACAACGTGAACACAGTTTGTATTTTTTTAATTAATTAAAATAATAATATTAATAATAAAATCACATTTACATACATATTCACAACCTTTGCTCAAAACTGAGCTCAGGTGCATCCTGTTTCTATTTCAGTTGTGTTGAAAACTTGATTGAGGTGCACCCGTGGTGAATACAGTTGAATGGAGTGGAATGATTTGGAAAGGCACAAATCTGTCTATATAAGGCCTCATAGCTAAAAGTCTAACTCAGAGCATAAACCAAACCATGAAGTCCAGGATTTGTCTACAGAAATAGATTGTATTCAGGCACAGTGCGCTCCATCATATGTAAATTGAGCAGTTTGTAACTACCAGGAAACAAACTATTTTTACTTTGTCTTTAACATCGTATCGCGTTCAAAATATTTTAAGAAAAAATACATTTTTATTCCATTTTGAAATGAAGCTGTAACATAACATGAGGAAAAGTGAAGCGCTGTAAATACAGAGTGGGTCATTTATATGCATACACCTAAAAAAATTGGAATGGTTGGTGATATGAACTTCCTGTTTGTGGCACATTAGTATATGGGAGGGGGAAAACTTTTCAAGATGGTTGGTGACCATGGCGACCATTTGAAGTCGGCCATTTTGGATCCAACTTAATTTTTTTTTTTCCAATGGGAAGAGGGACATGCGGCACATCAAACTTACTGAGAATTTCACAAGAAAAACCAAAGGCGTTTTTAACGCAACTTTATTCTTTGTTTTACGACCATTGACATGTCACAGAGGTGCGGGTAGAAATTGTGTTGATGTCTGGTAAATGCAGTACCCGGGTCATTGCACAGATTTCAATGCAAGACACTCTACGAGACCACCCATCTCCCATGCCACAGTTAGCAAACTGCTTGCCAAGTTTTGTGAACTTGGTGTTGAATTTGAATGAAGAAACATTAGGGGCTGTTCTAGCTTTATTCAGCAAGAGCACCAGTGTAACACTCGCTACATGTCACTGGAGAGTGGCATCAGTCGAACATCCCTATGGCATGTGAATGGTGAAGTTAAGAAACAAAACCAACGCTATTGGTATGACACTAACCCACATTAGATGGATCATCTAAGACTGTTGGAAAACAAAAATTGATGGTAGGGTGTTATATAGGCGGTACAAAGATAATGGGGCCATTCTTCATTAATGAAAACCTCAAGGCCACTGGATATGTGAAACTGCTACATGATGGCAGTTTTTCCAGCAAGGAAAACCACATTACGATTGTCAGGGCTGAGCATTTCTAGATGAACAGTTTCCTGGAAAGTGGATTTGTTATCGTGGACCAGTTGAATGGACCCCAAGGTCTCCTGATCTGACCCCCTTAGACTTTTATCTATTCTGTGAAGATAAGAGATGTGCAGCACCTGAAACTACGGATACTGGAAGCCTGTGCTAGCATTTCCTCTGCAGTGTTGCTATCAGTGTGTGCGGAGTGGGGGAGGAGAGGGTTGCATTGACAATCCAACACAATGAAGAGCACTTTGAACACATTTTATAAGCGGTCAGAAGCTTGTAAATAACTCATAAAAGAATAAAGTTACGTTAAAACCGTTGTTTTTCTTGTCTGATGTGTCACATGACCCTGTTCCCACTGAAAAATCTAAAGTTGGATTCAAAATGGCCGACTTCAAAATGGCCGCCATTGTCACCACCCATTTTGAAAAGTTTTCCTCCTCTCATATACTAATGTAACCTTTCCTATTGTATTTAGTTGTGTTAATAAAAATGGCACACATACATATATATATATATATATACAGTACCAGTCAAAGGTTTATAGACTCCTTCTCATTCAATGTTATTTATTTATTTAATTATTTTCCTACACTGTAAATTTATAGTGAAATCATCCAGACTGTAAAGGAACACATAATGAATCATGTAATAAACTTCAAAGTGTTAAACAAAACAACATTCGTTTTAGATTTGAGATTTTTCAAAGTAGGAAACTTTGATTACAGCCGTGTACATCATTGTTTTTCTCTCTATCAGCTTCATGAGGTAGTCACCTGGAATAGTCTTCAATTAACATCTGTGACTTGTCAAGAGATAATTTCTTGAATGTTATGCAATTTTAATGTGTGTGAGAACATCAGTGTGTTGTGAAGAGGTAGAGTTGGTGTACAGTAAATAGCTCAATTTCACTTATGTTCTTAAATATTTCCAAATATTTCAAGAACTTTGAAAGTATCCTCAAGTGCAGTCGCAATGACCATCAAACTAGCTCTTATCAGGACCACCCCCGGGAAAGTAAGACCAAGAGTTACCTCTGTTGTACAGGTTCATCAGAGTCACCAGCACCGCAGATAAATGTTTCACAGAGTTTCACAAACATCTCAACCTCAACTGTTCAGAGAAGACTGAGTGAATCTGGACTTTATGGTCCAATTGCTGCAAAGAAGCCACTTCTAAGAAGGAACAAGAGGAAGAGAATGTTTTAGACTAAGAAACTCAAACAATGTGAACTCTGTCCTTTGGTATGATAAGTCCAAATCTGAGATCTTCTATGTTAGACATGGGGTTTGGAACCAAAAATCTCAGATTTGGACTTATCAGAGCAAAGGACAGACTTCACATTCTCTGACTCTGAGAAAATCTTGCCAGGATGCAGATGGATTGATGTTGATGTGGTCAGGAACAAAAAAGAGTACATTCAGATTCTGGCCCTACAAAAAAAAAATACATCTTCAAACTGCTGTCTATTGTGGGCACTTATGGTCACCAACTGTGTGCCACTGTCAAAACTGTGTGCCACTTAGGAGGTCTTTATCCCAGTAGCATTAGATCCTTTTAAATGCACATCTCTTGTCAGAAACTGGTACACAGAGTGACTTATATTTATTTCATTTTTACAACTGCTCAGTTAAGGGGTAATGGCCCAGCTCATGGGTCCAACAGATCCAGTTTGAACTCGTTACCGTTGGGTCAGTAGTCCATCATCCTAACTAGTCAGCCACTGGAAATAATAGCAATCACAAACCATGCTCCAGAGTGGAGCATTTTGAAACGACGACCTGTACACAATTGTCCTGCTGAAAGGACATATCAATTCCCACTACGTGTTCATGTCGTGCTGATTAGAAAGCCGTTGTGCTCAGTACTCCATGTGTGTTGAGTCATTAATATTACTAGGAAATATCATGGTTAAAATATTCCAGGAACAATCACATCTAGTGAGCTGTGAGAGATACGCCATGCTTTTAACAGATGGTTACTTTTTTACTGCTACTCAAAAACAACAAACACTGACTGGAATAATTCAGTTGTTTATTTACAATCTGGGGGTTTTAGGGTTGGATCAGTGAATACTCTTATACCCTTTACTTACAATTTGTTTACTTTTTTTTTTGGGTATTACCTTGTAATCAGGCGGTAATTTGAGTCACTCACAAACCTCTAGCAGTAACAGCAAAATTAGTGTCCTCTTAAAACCTGTCAGTGATTTATTTTTTACAATATGCTTAATGATTCAAAATGTATCATTGTTTTGCCTGGAAACATTAGTTAGTCATGATGCAACAAACCAATACACACGAGGCAATCAAGTCGTGGCTTGTGAGGACCAGACAATCAACGAGTACCGGAGCAAAGTTTTCAAATTGAAAGTAGTAAATTAGACAAGATCAGTTCCAAGATATGACTGTATCCCCTCAACTTTATTTTCTCTAGGGGGCGCTGTTTAGCATCTGTCTCTTCGCTAGACAAAATTTCACTGTATGTTGTACCATGTATAACTATGCGACAAATAAAATTTGAATTCCTGCCCAGAGTTGCTGGGTGGGCACTCGCTGGCCCGTAACACCTTGTGGATTAAGTGTAAGAAAATGAATGAATGAATGAATGTATTTCTATTTAATGATGTCAACAGACAAAAAAAACAACCCCCCCTGTGTTGTTTGATATAAATAATCAGAAAATGTTCGTAATTCCTTTAGTGTGGATGAACGTGAACGTGTAAAAATGTGCTGTAATTTCCAGCTACATGCCACGCCACATGATTCTGTGTAACATGTGATAGATGAATGGAAATCATCAGTCATTCCGTTCTTTCTTTTCCTTTTCTTTGTGTTTAAAGTTGATATCTCTGTAACATTTCACTTTTTCTTTATTTAATCCCGCTGTTATTGAACCCGTTACCAGGTGTTTAACAACCCTTCCCCACCCCACCTCCACCCCCACTCACCTGACACACACATGATGAAAGAATTGTAGCTGGTGTTTTTAAGCAGCATTGTGTCTCATTGCCCCGAGCTGCATCTTTATTCTTTTTAGATCTTTACTCTCCAGTGCTGATAGGAATGGATCTCTCCCGAAGGGCATGGAGCTCCAATCAAAAGGACAATTATTGTTATTATTTTTGTAATATTCGGATCATTTTTGACCAAGGGATATGAAGCGTGTCGGAAAGTTTGCCTCTGATGATTAAAAGCCGGCAGCCGGTGAGAACTTGGCAAATGTTTTTACAAATCCGAGGTTTAAGCGAGCAAACACACCTGCCTCCCCAGGGGCACATAAACCAGTCAATGTAGCAAAAATTTGAGTTGCTGGATATGAAAATTGGATCTCTTGTCCTGAAACAAGATCGTATTATGTACAGGTCACCAATCAATCACAAAGAAGCCATGCATAGATATAGTGAGGGTTACACGCCACCTCCACTCCACCCATTTGTGATTTAACCTTCTGAAATTGATGCCCACAACATGCTCAGACAGGGCAATGTCATTTTTACTACAGAGACACATTGGGTTTTCAAATTGACTTATGGAACGAAACTAAAGGAATTTGGAAAGGAGTCGCATATAGACTGAAAACGGGACACACACTCCATGTCTACAAAGACACACTGCATGAAATGTTTAAATACAAGCTTCCAGAACTGACAGATCATAGCAAATATAATATGTGGTCAAATGTCCATTTGCATGATGACCAGTTGTGGCAGACATTTTCGAATAGGTTCATTTAGAAATGTACTATTGGATTGTTGGTCACTCTTGTTTAAATGTGTTTGATTGGTTTGGACACTCCGTGATGATCAAATACTAATTCATGTCTTTATCACCTCCATATTTGATTATTGTATGTTGATCCTGAACTAATTTTATACACATACTACTATTGAAAGAGTGTTGATTCTGACCTTAGCTACTACACACACTACCACTGAGAGAGTGTTGATCCTGACCTCATTTCATAAACACACTACTACTGCGAGAGTGTTGATTCTGACTTTATTTACTACACACACTACCACTGAGTGTTGATAGTGACCACATCTACTACACAAACTACCACTAAGAGAGGGTTGATCCTGACCCCATCTCATACACACACTACTACTGAGAGAGTGTTGATCCTGACCCCATCTCATACACACACTACCTCTGAAAAAGTATTGATCCTGACCTTGTCTTATAAACACACAACCACTGAGAGAGTGTAGATCCTTACCTCATCTCAAACACACAGTACTACTGAAAAAGTGTTGATACTGACCTTATCTTATACAAACACTACCACTGAGAGAGTGTTGATCCTGACATCATCTCATACACATAACGGTACTGAGAGAGTCTAGATTTTGATCTCATCTACTTCACACACTACCACTGAGAGAGCGTTGATTCTGATCTCATCTTATACACACACTACCACTAAGAGAATGTTGCTTCTGACCTCATCTCATACCGACACTACCACTCAGAGAGTGTTGATCCTGACCTCATCTACTACACACACTACCTCTGTGAGATTGTTGATCCTGACCTCATCTCATACCCCCACTACTAGTGAGAGAGTGTTGATTCCGACCTTATCTCATACACACACTACCACTAATAGAGTGTTGACCCTGACCTTATCTTATACACACACTACTATTAAGAGAGTGTTGATCCTGACCTCATCTCATACCCCCACTACTAGTGAGAGAGTGTTGATCCTGAACCCATCTCATACACACACTAATACTGAGAGAGTG
>JAOUQT010051895.1:0-10783 GCA_025769995.1 Xyliphius kryptos | reverse complement strand
TTAGAGCATTCAATTTACCTTCATGTTTTTGAAATGTGGGAGGAAACCGGAGAACCCGGAGGAAACCCACACAGACAATGGGAGAACATGCAAACTTCACCCAGATTGGGATTTGAACCGGGAATCCCCAGCGCTGAGAGGCGAATGTGCTAACCGCTAAGCCACCGTGTCGCCCGGTTTGATTCATAATTGTGTTTATTGAAAACAAAATCATTACTAAACTGGTGTTCTGCAACATAATCTAGTCCAGCTTTTAGTAAAAATAGCTGCTGAGTACCAGGATATAGACTTGGTACTCATCGCTAATCAGTTCACTAGTTATATAAATGTTTATTTTTATTAATGATAAATAATAATAAATAATGCATTGTATATTAAAGCCATAAGGCCCGAGAACACGTGCATTATTGTGAATAAACCTCGGAAAAGAGGTGTTATTATGCACCTCTTCCCGTGGTTTATTCACAATAATGCACACCCTCAAGTTTGTTATTGCTTTTATAAAACGGTTACCAACACACTAACAGCACAACATTCATGCGTTGACTGAAACGCGACATAATCCTGTCCGTTTTTTTAAATGAATCCTGACACAAGTAAAAAAAAATTAGGTCTTTTTAACAAATACTGCCACCTCGGGGCCAAATTACAGAACACAGTTTATGAAAAAGTTCGGAAGAACAATATATTTTATATTGCGCATTTATACGAATGGAAGCGGTCAGAGGTGTGGGTTATTGTAAATAATGTCACGGCTAGACAAGCGGCTCAGCCAATCAGATTTGAGGACCGGAACTACGTGTTATATAATGGTTTAACTGTGGACAGTGCAGAGCTCTGACCTTACTCAATATCTTAACAGTGACAGTGATACGGGTGTGATGCACCTTTTCTAATTTCCTGTGTTTTATTTTCCTTACCTCTAGCTGAGTGCACTGTGATGGGCATTCCTTCTATCTCAACTAACCTCTCTGGTTTCGGATGTTTCATGGAAGAACACATAGCTGATCCGTCTGCTTATGGTAAGATGCAGAACAAAATCTGTAAAAACCTCATTTTAATATGTACCATATTTCATGCAAAGATCTTTTTTCTCTTTTTTGTTTTTCAGGGATCTACATTTTGGATCGGAGGTTTCGTAGCGTTGATGAATCATGCAATCAACTGACCTCCTTCTTGTTCCAGTTCTGTCAGCAGAGCCGCAGACAGCGCATCATCCAGAGGAACCGCACGGAGCGACTCAGTGACCTGCTGGACTGGAGATACCTGGGCCGGGTCAGTCTAAAGGGTTTTACTTCCTGACTTATAATAACAAGGTCATAAAAATGGTGCTTTGGTTAACATGTATGGCATCAGAGGGGTCCAAAGTTTTGAGAACTTAAAAACCGAATTCGTAAGCAAAAGTGTCTATTTTCGTCGTTGCACATTTTTTCGCTGGCTCTTCTCATTTTTTCACTTGCGCTTCTCTCTATCGCCCCCTTGCATCTACAAATTTCTCACGTTCGGTTTTTGTATTTAGGACCCATTTTAACGGGTGGGCGGGATCTAGAAAGTAATTGGCTGTATACAGCAGGCTAAAGTCCAGCCCACCCAGCCATGCTACACTTCCGGCGACGTTGGCGAATCTGCGCGAAATGTGTTTTCTCGAGCAGCCAATTACTGTCTAGATCCCCCCCACCCGTTAAAACGGGTCCTAAATACAAAAATCAAATGTGAGAAATTTTAGATGCGAGGGGGCGAGAGATAGAAGCACGAGCGAAAAAATAAGAGCAAGTGGAAAAATGTGCAATGAAGAAAATGGACATTTTTTGCTTACGAATTCTGTTTTTAAGTTCTCAAAACCTTTGGATCCCTTCTGACGCCATAAACATGAGTTATCTGAGTAGATTGTATTTAATTAATCTGGGTTTGATTTGCTTGAAATTTTTGGATGTCAGGGATGCTTAAACCTTTCAGACGTTAAACTTATCAACAATGTTATGTAGCACAAGATTTAAATATGTTTGCACAGTGTTGTAATTTGCATTTTTTAATAATAATTCTCAAAATGTTTTTATCTAATATGTTTGGTGAATGGAAATTAACAACATATTTGTTTTTATATTTCTCAGTATTATGTGTCCGCCCGTCATATGGCTCTAGCTAAAGCCTTTCCTGAGACATACATCTACGAGCCCCATGATCCAACCTCGGTAAACCTTTATATTGCAGCACACATCTATATATGGTTTATACCGTGGTTTGTACTGTATGTCGTAGGACGTATTAAAAAACGACACTCACAAATGATGAATGAAGATGCTTCTGATTTTTTATACTGTAGAGTCAGCATCATGCTTCTGAGTGGTCAGCAATGCAAGACCTGATAGACCACAGTCAACAAAATCAATACATTACATTTACATTTTTATTTAGTTATTTAGCAGACGCTTTTATTCAAAGCGACTTACAAGGATCCCAACTTAGTTGGGTCAGAATACAGGGTTGAAACAAGACCCTGAAGCAATGAGGGTTAAGGGTCTTGCTTAAGGACCCACATTGGTAACTTCAGTGGACCTGGGATTTGAACCCACAACCCTTAGATTGCTAGCCCAATACTCTAACCACTGAGCTACTCCATCCCAATTACATCTTAAAGTCGGCATATGTCTTTCAGTGGTACGTTAATATATATGAAGATCATTTATCATTTTGTGGACACTTATGCATGCCCATCTAATTACAATTTTTTTGTGGGGTTGGGAGGGGGTGTTAACAATCTGAAATAGTTTTTTTTTTTTTTTAAAGGTGCCACCTAAAAATCTTTTTTTAACACAGACGAGCTAGAGCAGGAGTGCCCACACTTTTCTGGCTAAAAATCAACTTTTTCCACTGGACATGTCATCATGATCTTCCAGGATTTATCCCTTTTTTAAGCCTGAAATTTAAACCTTTTCACACACATTATGTTTATATTATTAGCAGTACACTGGCAATACACACAAAAAGAACCCCAAAACATTATTATTATTATTATGATTTGCACTGAATGGTGTCAGCCAGGCGTGAGTAGCCTGAAAAGTAGATGCTGATGCCAATTCGCCTGCTGATGCCAATTCTCCAGCAGACTTCCAAAGGATCATCAGTGAGGGTGGACCGATATCTGGACTCCATTATTTTCATGTGGGGAAAGGGCTGGCTCATAAGTAGGTTGATTCAAAAATGCTGTTAAATACTGTGTGTGGCATATTTTCTTATTTTTGTAAGAAAATGTGCCACATACAATACATCTTTAAATTAAAGTACAAGTATCTGTACATTAATTGCGCCATATAAAAACTTTACTCATACACTTATAATAACATGTAAACATAAATATAACTTACAAGCGACACTTTCCAAGAAGTAACAACAGAGAACAACAAGCTGGAACCATAGGTTAACAGCATGCATATAATATTGACTCTATTCTGAAGACACAGTCAATCCTTACCTGATCAAGTCATGTGACAAAATTAACCAATAAAAACTCACTGCCAAGTTTAATAGCAAAAATTTTAAATTGACGATTTATAAGTTGACGATCTATTGAACATGTGGAGTGTTAAACGGCTATCTACCAACGTGCACTGTGCGTTACTTGGTGTTTCTGCAACACGAAGAGATGAACATGCAACTACCAAGCCCCGTGATTTTAAACTTCATAGTTAATCAAATAATGTATATTTTGGATAGTTAGGGCTAATTAACCAATGTGCATGCAGTTCATGCAAAGTGTCACAGCAGGAGTAAAACTCAACTTCCATGACCATCTAAGATCACATTTTTGGTATCTGTCCTATTTATATTAACAGTATTTCCTACCCTATTCCCTGAAGCATCTTTCAAAAATGGCATAATGAAATTCGAACACTAGGTAAACTCCAGCTGGCTTGTTTTGTCAGAAAAGCTAATCATCTGGCTTAATCACTGAGTCACCACTGACCTCCCAACACAGCTCTTCCTTGAATCTCAGTTTCAGCAACCTGATCACCTATTGTAACCTGCCTCACCTGTAAAGATGAATAGCTTAAAGAAACAGACTGTCACAGGAAATGAAACAGTTAACTTTAGTCACAGAATACCCCGTACACATGTTGCAATGTTGTGCTAAAGAAGCCTAGCTAGCTCTTCAAGGCCTAACAAAGCTGATCCACTCTCTTGGTCTAATCTCCAAATGTATGAATTGTTTAAATCCCTTATAAAACTTGAGTTTACTTACCTTATTCTGATCAATCCAGTAGAGATAGTGGCCATGGCTATCAACCCGTAATGTCACAGGAGACATAGTGTTGGAATCCTAACAACAACAAAAAAAAAAAAACATCCACCAACAGTTACTATTTTGGTAATTTTAAAATCACATTCTTTTAAATTTAGAAGATTTTTCATGAATATATATAATTTTTTTTTCACAGAGGTTACATTTGCAGTGCATTCATTTGAATGCAAGGCTTCAGAAAACCATGATTGACAGTTTACCAATCTTAAACGGGGTAAAATTACATATTCGTACACATTCCCACATCAAGTTATTTCCTACTGCCGTTTTACCTACCGGCATATTTTAGGACTGTGAGGAAGAACCAGAGCTTCTGAAGAAAAACCCACAGGAACATGTAAAGTATATGCAAACCCCACACTGAATGAACCTTTTGCAATTAAACATAATGTATAACTTTCTTGTTGTGAGGTAAAAGCCCCAATCTTAGTACATTGCTAGTGATCGTAATGGATTACTATACTTTAAAAAAGTAAATAATATTCACACTAGAAAAGCTAAGACAAAATATTAAAAAGTATTTATGGTAAATGTAGTACCATTTTGCTGTTTTGGATGTTGTAATTACTAATGTAATGTAATCATTTCACAACCCTCTTTTAACAGGATGGGTTGGCTTGCGCTATCCTTAGTCTATTACACCTCATATTATTATGTGGATAAAACAGTCCTTGTTATATATTGTATCTTATTATCTTCCGCTTAATTCTATAGTAGGGACTAGGGTGGTTCCCCATGCCCATCCAGGGGAGAATGTTTCGGGCACTG
Organism: Xyliphius kryptos; assembly: GCA_025769995.1. Classification (NCBI taxonomy): domain Eukaryota; kingdom Metazoa; phylum Chordata; class Actinopteri; order Siluriformes; family Aspredinidae; genus Xyliphius; species Xyliphius kryptos. The sequence continues at coordinate 5,715 of JAOUQT010051895.1, read as the reverse complement.
GGCATATACACCAAGGAGAAGGCACCAATCCATCACTATGCACACACACATCATATAGCGGCCACAATGTTCTAAATCACCGGTTTGTATTCTTAGTCATTGTTGGTCTCATCACAGATGACGACAACTGAGAATACAGACAGGTGATTTTGTGGACTGGTGCATGTAATCACCTTCAGATCAACACGAGTTGGTGGATATCTATAGGAGCATTTGTTTCCTCCCAACACCGATGAACTTCCAGGGAATGGACATTGACAGGAAGGACTCTTATAAGAAACTGGGTCAGACGTGCACTTTTTTATATAAAAAATAAAGGACATGACCTGTTGTCATGTACATGATTGTCAATTTTATTGTACATACGAAGTTCTATTCTATGTGTTAAAAGTCTAACTTTTCCAATTACTGTCCCTTGCTGCTGAGAATGTGAAGTTCCCTATAGTGGAACTATTAAAGGCTAAGCTTATCTTATCTTTAAGCAGCCAATTGACCCGAATTCCATGGCTTTGGTCTGGAACCAAAGAATCCAGACAAAGCTCACATTGACATGAGGAGAACTTGGATTCGAACCTGCATCCCCATCACTGAAAGGCGGACATGCGAACCACTAAGCCACCCTGCCGCCCACTGGTTATTTTATTATTAATTATTTGTCTAACTTTACCAAGTAGTCACTTGTCCATTAATGAAAAATCCACACTGTGAAGAAAATGTGAAGTCGTTTACTATATTTAACCATTTGCTTATTGGTTTTAAAAGTTGCAAAATATGTGAAATATTTTGTGCACAGCACAGATTTAGTCTGTAATGATTATGTAGAAAGTATTTTAATTATAATGATTTTTATTGATAGTGTATTATTAATAATTGGCAACGGGGAATCGTCTGGGGTCAATAAAAGCCTATGCTGTAAGTGTTAAGGGACCCATTTTTAAGTAAACCAATGGAAAATTGAGATAAATCCTTGTGGGCTTCCCCAAAGCAGAGATTTGGTGTTATGGCACACCACATGGCTTTAATTCTGAGATCCTTATGACAAAAACAAAAATTATTATCATATTAAAACAACCTTACAGTAGAATTCTATTAACACAATCCCCATTTCAGTTCTGATGTGCCAGATACAGCATTCTTCTAGACTTAAGAAGCTCAGAATGACACCAGAGCTGAGCAATTCAAAACAAGCAGCAGTTGCTTCTATGTGTGTATCTGAATGAGAATAGCAGCTATAAACAGCTCCTCCAGGCTGTCGTTGGAGGCCTCTTTTACCGCCTGTGGGTGGGTGGGAAGGAACTTTAAGGCCAGCATGGTATTCAATGGGAAACGTTTCCACCTTTAAGAAAAACAGTGGAACTACACAACAGTGCTGCCTGGTGCTTTGGCTAGACCGGGTAAGACTAGACTCGTAACTCAATCGTTTTGCACTTTAGAGTTCCAGCATCCAAACGCAGATAACAATGCCCAGTGTAGCCTTCCTTCAGAGGCCATGATGATTCTATTTCAAGTTACAAGGCTCACTTGCGCACGTCCGCAAAGCAACAATAAACAACCAGATAAAATTGGAGACAGAGTAAATACCGAGTCAATTGATCCTACTGATCTGGTGCTATAAGTCAAGAAGTGGATTTCTCAAGAGAGGTCAAACAAGGAGTAAGGAGCTAAATGAAGAATCAATGAAACTTAAAAACCTGAAAGATGAAACCTTGTCATTTAGAATGGCTCTGATCATTGGGAGACACAAAACAGCCAAAGCTTCCCTGTGGCTCCTCACAACAAACCATCGTGTTGAAGTGTGTAGCTCAATTATTAACATCATGAACATTAGTTATTAATGTTGACATAAACAAAGGATTGCAAAGAAGTAAATCACAGTTATACAAACTCTATATGGCTTGACTGATTTACAATGGAGAACTGGCAATCTGATGTATCTAGTTCATTTAATGTTATCCTGGGATGAATTAGGAGGAAGGTTGTAGTGCACTGACCATAATGTAAAAAAAAAAAGGGAACTTGTAAAAAGTTTATATTGGAATGGTTCCATAGGAGGGAACACACCCACACCGGTAAACTGGGAACACAGAGGAAACAGTCTCATTTCACGCCTCACGCCACCATATCTCTTCTGAACCAGTTCCAAAAATGCAACCATACACAAATAAATTAGAGAGCAGGAAAAATGACTACATAAAAAAACCCTTGTTCACTTCCTGTGTTAAGTATCTGTACACTTTCACAATAACTTCAGCAAAGCCTCCAATTATTAGCAGTCTTCACTCTTTGCTACACAAATTGGAATTGTTTTACTGACCTGTCTATGGATCATAAATTTAACAATATGTGGTCATATTTACCAATTACACAATGAGTATAGGAGTCTTTTCTTCACACTTTGTCTCCTAGATTCCAACTGACTGCTTTTTAACCAACTTTGACATTGTGTTAGAGGGACAAGCCATCCAGTTCACATCACATCAGTAAATCCACCCTGTATAAGGTGCGTATGGTGTACAGTGTGTATAGAATGATGTTTATTACAAACATAATTAATTAACACAACTTTTAATTATGTATATCCTTCAAAGTATAAATAATTACAAATAATCTTGTGGTTCAGAAACCAGCTTTGGGAGTCCCTGGTTCAATTTCTGGTCCCACCAAGTACTATAGCTGAAGTGCCCTTTGGGCAAGACACCAACTCCCGAGGCATCTGGTTGAAGGGTGTGGGTTTGCTCCTGGTTCTCCAGTTTCCTCCCACAGGCCAAATACATGGACTTAAGGTAATTAGCCATTTTAAATTGCCCCTATATAGATTGTATGTGTCCATGTGTATGTGCCCAGAGAGAGATTGCGGTCCTGTACTGGGTGTATCTAACCAGCGCCTAAAACGTTTTTCCCCCTGGAGTTTCCACGTTCTACCCAGGTCCACATTGGTTTGCTTCAGGCTCTCCAGTTTCCTCCCACAGTCCAAAAACATGGATTCAAGGTGAAACAAATGCTCTAAATTGCCCTGTATAGTGTGTGTAATTGTGTGAGTGCGTGCTCAGCGACAGATTGGCACCCTATCCTGGGTGTATATGCCCAAGCCCGCGACATGCTCCTCTGGATGGGCATGGGGAACCCCACAGCAACCCTAGTGGAGGATTAAGCGTAAGATAATGAATGAATGTATATAATTACTGTATATTATAAGTATTTATGCTCTTTGTAGCTTCCTGACCTGAAAACGAGACCAAATTTGATGGAAATAGATTTACTACATGATGTCTTCTTGCATGTATACATATTATACCGTTTATTGTGGTCTTCTTGATGCTTTGTACATTATCTTATAAATCTATTTTATACTTAAATAGTATACGAATAATAAAAGCATATTGAATCAGTTAGGTGGAGAAATTAATTTCTGTATTGTGGTATTATGTTAATATTAACTTTAGCAAAGTTAAACTGAATGACAAGCCTGCACTGAGACTTGGTGACAGAAGGTACCACAGCTGATCCGGCATCCAGCATCCAGTTGATGATCCCCTGCCTCCTGCTGACTGATAAATGAATCCAGGTATAAGATTATTCAGAAGTGTTACTTACATCTTCCCATTTAATGAACTTGCTTCCTTTAGTCAGACTCTCCAGGACGGCCACGGGTTTGAGCTGGAGCGCATGAACTCCCGGCTGGGGACCCGCCATCTGAACTCTTAGACAAGTCTCAGTTCCTCGTGAACAGCAAAGAAAACGCCAGGTTCCTATAAAAGTAAATGACTTTTTAAAGGAAAAGTAAGAATGTAAAGCCAATCCATGAAAGACGGGAGCGCGTAACGCTCCGGATCTGTGCGCCTTCACTCCGCAGCCCTGACGGTTTGTGCTCTGATCTGCTCCACCGAGAAAGAGAGAAAGAGGGAGAGAGTGAGAGATAGAGCCAGAGATTTTCCTCCATGTAAAACCAGCTGACGGATAAAGGACTGTAATTTGGCGCCGCCCTGCGTCGGGATCCGCGCAATTCACCCCAAATTGCACTCGAATCTGGTTTTTAACCAAACATTTTTTTTTTAGAGATGATGAGATGCTGTTTGTCTTTCATGTGTGCCATGAATACACTCCGGATCGGTTCTTACACACTTGGGATTCCTGGTTCGAATCCCAATCTGAGTGGAGTTTCCATGTTCTCCACGTGTCTGCGTGGGTTTCCTCCGGGTTCTCCAGTTTCCTCCCTCAGTCCAAAAACATGGATTTAAGGTAAATTGCCCTGTATAGTGTGTGTATGTGTGTACCCAGTAATGAATTGGTGCACTGTCCAGGGTGTATCTGCCCAGCGCCTGAGACGTTCTCCCCTGGATGGGTATGGGGAACACCCCCATAAAGCAATAAACGGAAGATAACGAATGAATGAATGAATCTTCAGAAGGTTCTAAGTAGAGCTTCACAATGCTAAAAGAAGAAAACGGTACAAGAGACAAAAACATTTTTTAAAAACTGTATTCACACTTAAACATGATTTTTACAGCTGATAAAACGTTTACAACCATAGCTTTTAAATGCCAAAATAGGCACAAATATTTGGATTCCATGTTATTCTTTGTCTTTCAAAATGATGACAAAAGCAAAAAAAGCTTACTGACTTTGAACGTGGTAGGATTGTTGAGCTGCATAAGCAAGGCCGCTCACCATGTGCCATCACTGCTGAGGTTGGACGCAATGAGACAGTCATTTTGCATTATTTAAATTATTGTTCAAAAATTCAAGAGGTAGACCAAAAAAAATATATATTTCACCAGAGCTGAGCCGCAGGATCCGATTAGCTGTCTGTCAAGACACGGGATGATCCTACACCCAAATTAAGGCTATTATTAGTGCTAACTGCAACCCAAAAACCATCAGACAGCATCTGTGAGGCAAGGGCTTCAGAAACGAAAAACATCTTCACAGGCCACGTCTTCAACACCTCAAAATTGTCCTTTGCAATTTTGCAAGTGTGCACCAAACATGGGAAAATGTAACCTTGATGGTCCTGATGGCTTCCAATATTACTGGCATGACAAGGAGATCCCACCTGAGAGGTTTTAAACACGGCACAGTGGGGTGTGGGGCTTCATGATTTGGGGTGCGTTTTCCTTGGGTTTCAAATTTGATCAAATAATGAACTTTCAGTGAAATTGTTATTTCCAGTTAATTCCATGCTCAAACATTTGTCTCTTGCTCAAACATTTGTCTCTTGCTCAAACATTTGTCTCTTGCTCCAATTTATTTTATTGGCACTGTGAAGCTTTACTTAGAACCTTCTTAAGATCCAATAGCGCAAAATGCTAATTTTTTAACGGGTCTAAAGATTAATCAGGAGTGTATTTAAGAACGCTAATTGTTACGGTTTGCTCCATATTAAAGGATATTCAATAATTCATCAACTTCCATTCAATCCGCTTAAAGCAGGAGTCACCAACCCTTTTGACACAGAGCTACTTATTGGGTACAGATTAATGCAACTTGTGTAATAAATTTGTGCTCACAATAATTATTAAAAAAAGATTTAGCCTTAAATAGCAATACCATAGTCAGCTGACTGCCCCTCCAATAGAACCTTTAATGTTCTGTGCTGTTTAGCTCTGGGTCTTCTTCTTCTGTGGCGTCAGAAAGGGTCCAAAAGTTTTGAGAATTCAAAAACAGAATTCGTAAGCAATTTTCTTCCTTGCACATTTTTGCGCTCGCGCTTCTCAT
>JAOUQT010051885.1:0-10784 GCA_025769995.1 Xyliphius kryptos | reverse complement strand
GAGATTGCTGGTTCAATCCCCACTCTTGGCAAGTCATGGCTGAAGTGTTGAGCAAAGCACCCAACCCCCAACTGTTCCCTGTGGGCCTCGATGGGGCAGCACACTGCTCTGGGTGTTCACACCTGGATGAGATAAATGCAGAGAACAATTTTCCTCCAGGGATCAATAAAGTAATCAAAAATCAATAATATCTTGAACCAGTCTGTTCATTCTCCTCTGACCTCTCACTGATATCAAGAAGGTAAGTTTCACCCACACAACTGTCCCTCACTGGATACAATAATTTAGACTTCCAAAAAATATCGGTAAGAACAAATCAATGCCTAATGTTTTAAGGAAATAAATGTTCAACAAACGAGTAAAATTCACCTTTATATGTTATGTTTGAGTTTATTCAACAAGGGCTTAGCACTTGGTCCTTCATAAAAACTACTTTTATTAAGGTATAAAATGTTTCCCTGTATTACCACAGATAAACTGTCCCTGTTGCCATATCTTTTGAAATAAAACTGTAGAACACTAAGTAATAAAAAAAAAATGGGAGTACTACAGGAGTGGGAGTCATTTTTAATGGGAAAGGGATGGGAGTGAATATCATTGTACCTGGAGTTGCTTTTTTCTAATCTGACCCGGGACTGGGATGGAACATAATTATTTTCCGTGGGAGTGGGATGGGACAGAAATGAAAATCCAGTCCTGTGTCACCCTCTAACACAGCAGCAGACCTGATGAGATCAGAAGCAGACCTGATAAGATCAGCGGCAGACTTCTATGGGCCTAAAGATCACGGGCACCCAGCATGGTTTTCCGGCTTATGCACATTCTTCCAGATTTTCTGAATGTTTTAATGATATTATGCACTGTAGATGATGATATGTTCAAGCTCTTTGCAATTTAACACTATTGAACTCCTTTCTGATATTGCTCCACTATTTGTCGGCACAGAATTAGGGGGATTGGTGATCGTCTTCCCATCTTTACTTCTGAGAGCCGCTGCCACTACAAGATGCTCTTTTTATAACCAGTCATGTTAATGACCTATTGACTATTGACCTATTGCAATTTTGAGATGTGTTGCTGCCACGAGATATCAAATAAGCCAATATCGGGCATGACATTTGTCTCACTTTCAACATTTGATATGTTGCCTATGTTTTATTGCGAATACAGTATCAGTTTTTGAGATTTGTAAATTATTGCATTTAGTTTTTATTTACAGTTTGTACTTTGGTCCAACATTTTTTGGAATAAGGTTTGTAAAAATTATGAGCACAAATATAAAAAATGATTAGTACTAAAAACTTAAAATAAATACATCTAAAATGACTTGCCTACTAATTTCTTTTTTTTATTAACACCTCTATAGTTTTGACATGTGGTATTCTGTTTGCCATTTAGTCTTGGGTAAATCATGTCCCTTTATATATGTGGTTTGTGGTGGGAATAGAAATTTCAAAATAAAAAATAAAATACCAGAAGGTATTTTTGCTGTATCTGGCCTCACTATATTACATTCATAATGTTGGGAATATCAAGGATGTCTGCAAACAGATACCTTTTGCGGATAATTAAATGCTACTCCAATTAAAGTTGTACTTTTTGTGTTAAAATGTGAGCATGCATTAGTGTTAAATATTAGGGCCCTTAAGCTGTCTCTTTGGAGGCCTAACATGTAGTATGTGAATGTGTCTTCAGGTGCACTGTTACAGTTAGGATTTTGGCTGGAATCATGTAGGATATGATGGCTTGCACACACTATCTCTATAATGAGGGAGCTTGGCATGTCCTGATCCTGCTATTCTATGTCATGAATTTTGAACAAATCAGTCCAAAGATGGTTGAAGAAGACATGTTGACAGTGAGAGTTCACCTATTTAATTGACAATAAGACATGAAAATGCTCCTGCTGCTAGGAAAAGAACATTTTAAAAACAGAAAATAGAGGAAAGAATTTAGGAGACAGTGAACGACACAGATGTAGGATTAGGTGGGAAATCCTAGAACAGTCTGTCAGTCTAAGAGCTAGTTAGCTTTTGCATCAACTCTCCAGGGGCCTCATTTATAAATGCTGCGCATGAAAAAAATGGTCTGGAATGTGAGAATGTAACATATATTTGAGGAACTGGGGTTTATAAAGAGATATTTGTAATGAAAACAGATGTTCATTAATGATGAAACTGTGATACATGCGTACAGTTATAAAAATTGGAATTGTCAACACCCATGGTTAAATGCACAAAACAGCATGATGTACATTTATTTATACCAAATAATAAAAATAAATGCTCCTTTTGGCTGTTTCCAATTGAATTCACTTAAATTACATTTTATTTATATAGCATATTTTATAATGAGGTATTGTCTCAAAGCAGATTTACACATATCTAACCATGAAGTTTATAGTATGTAGCTACTATTTTTTAATCCCTAAAAACACCCTGAGATGGTAACAGGAAAAACACTGAAAAAAATCAGAAGGGAACCCTTCTTCATTAGGGTAATGAGAGATTAAACAGTCTGTAAAATGACTCTGTAAATGTGTCTGTAGTGGTGAAGGTCTTTAAATCTACAGGTCTGTTCCCAAGAAGAACCGGTCATTCCATGTGATTTAAGATCCCACAGATTGTTGTCCAGCAGGGTGTATCAGCCAGGTGTTGAAGATGAGGACAGAGTCTGCACTCTATTACTAGTAGCATGTGTAGCTCTGGAGAAAATAGAGAAATGATTAGGTATGATGATTGTTAATATAATTTTTAAGAGATGTATAAAACTCCTGAAGGATTAGCTGCAGAGGCATAATACAATAGAGATCAAGACAGTAACACAGACATAAATGCTCACTTAAATATAAAGCAATCAGCCACACCATGAACAAACCTAAGTGAATGCATGAGAGTAAGTGGGATGGCATCCAAACGACTCAGTTTACAACTCTATGGCCATGAACCATCCAGATCTGCACCTTTACAAAAGATTATCTTGTAAATATACATAATGTGTCCTCAGCCTAGACTATTGAGACAGTGTCTGAGTCATGAACATTAATTTGAAGATATATTTTTAATGTAATTTCGTACAGATCTATGATAGCTTTAAACTGTGGAAGTATAAGGATATTTTTAATATCTACTTCATATCTGGCGGCTTGGTGGCGCACTGGGTAGCGCAGTTATTTTACAGTTTGCATGTTTTCACTGTGTGCTCCGGTTTCCTTTCACATTTCAAAGACATGCGTGTTAGATGAACTGGTGTCTCTAAAGTAGCGCTTAGAGTGTGAATGTGTATCATTTTGTGTGTGTGTGTGTGTGAATGGCACCCTGTTTACGGTTGTTCCTTGCACCCAGTGTTGCAGGGTGCCCACCGACTGACCCATGACCCTGTGTGGATTAAGAGGAAGATAATGCATGCATGCATGAATAATCCAAATGGTTACCACATGACTACACACGCAATATGCTCTCTAATAGGCCTTCATGTAAAGAAAGTCTTTCATACCCACACATTATGTTGTCAGAACCAGTGCCACAAGAGGGTGACATGGCATCAACTAAGCGCCTCTCAACAAAGAGAAGAGGCTGATTCTGCAGCTAATGAGTGAGAGTGTCCATGCAGCTCTCTCTTGACCACTCTTGGCATGTGTGCTCACTTTACAAGTGGGTGTATATATGTGTTTCACTGCATAAATTCAATACATTTCCCTTCATCAGTGAACTATACAAAGGTGTTAATGGGAGCAGATACAGGCCCAGATTTATCAGGTTCTCCTGTGCAGACCGCCACTCACAGATCCATCCTTCTTACTAACTCTATGCAAATTGTGATGCCATTCTTTTATGAAATGATGATAGAGACTGTGTGTTTTCCTCCACCAGTTGTAGCTAGACTCTCCCTGCTGGTAGTGATTAATTATTTACATTGACTTTTAAGTAAGACTTATTTTATTACATTTACAACATCGCGGCTTGAGAAACCAACCTCCAAAATGGATCTTTTTGCATTTTGCATCTCCAGTGAAAAACATTTATGCGATTTGAACCTCAGAATTGAATATTCATGACTTAATTGACATGGAATATTTATATAAAAGATTGGTTGGTAAATGAGATTGTGCATTTACATTATTTCCTAGTGAAACCCAGAGTTTATGGGTGGAAATAAATGAATACCCATAAACAGGACAATGCTTAGAAAGACATTTCTAAAATACTTTCAGGCTAGTCTGCCCTTGTGTGGTGTGGTATCAGGCCCTGGCAACTGATTCAGAATGCTGCAGCGTATTCTACTTTTACCATACACTTCATTGACCGCATGAAATATAAAACCTTGATGCAAATACAGAAATTGTCCAACCCCTTCCAACTTTATTTCAATAATCAAACCCTGAGGCATACCCTGAGACATTCGTGACCAAGATGAAGGAATGAACTTCCCTTGATTGGTTGAAAAGCAAAATCGAAACACAATATATATACCATATACCATATTTCAACCAATCAAGGGAAGTATATACAAGTTATATACATATAAACCCATCGCTCAATTTATTAGGTATACCTTGCTAGTAAGAGGTTGGACCCCCTTTAGCTTTCAAAACTGCCTTAAATCTTCTTGTCATACTTTCAACAGAGATGGTATTCTACCATGGTTGTAACAAGTGGTTATCTGAGTTACTGTTGTCCTTACATTATCTAAAATCCATCTACCATTCTCCTTTGACCTCTCACAACAGATAAATGCAGAGAACAATTTCCCTCCGGAATCAATAAAGTCATTTAAAAATTAAAATAAAAAATCTTTAACCAGTCTGTACATTCTCCTCTGTTCTCTTACTGATATCAAGGCATTTTCATCCACACAACTGTCCCTCACTGTATATTTTCTCTTTTTATGACTATTCTCTATAAACCCTAGAGATGGTTGTGTGTGAAAATCCCAATAGATCGACAGTAATACTCAGACCAGCACTGTCTGGTACCAACAACTATGTGACATTCAAAGTAATTTAAAGCATCTTTATTACCCATTCTGATGCTCGGTTTTCACTTTAGCAAGTTGTCTTGACCACCTCTACATGACTACATACAACCCCAATTCCAGTGAGGACATTGTATAAAACAGAAAACTATAATTTTCAAATCTTTTTCAAGATATATTTTATTGAATACACTACAAAGACAAGATATTTAATGTTCAAATAGATAAAATGTACTGTTTCACTTATTTTGAATTTGATGCCATGCTGTTGTAACACATGCAGAATGTGGCTTGGCATTGTCTTGCTGAAATAATTTTCATATAATTTTAATAATTTTTGATTAATTTTTCCTGATCCCATGTGGTAATATCCGTTCCTGAATGATGTCGGGTTTAAGGCAGTGTCATTTGAGGAATAGTAGGTCTATCCGCTTACTTCTGAGAGATTCTTTTCATAATATTATGGACTGTAGATGATGAAATTCCTTGCAATTGCACATTGAGAAACATTATTCTTAAACTTTTGAACTATTGGCTCATGCAGTTGTTCACAAATTGGTGAAAGTCACCACATCCTTGCTTGTGAACAACCATCATACCCAATTTACCTCTGGTATTTTCCTAACAAGTTTTTTCTGAGCATTCCTCAATTTTCCTAGTTTTTCCTTGCCCCTGTATCAACTCAAAATCATCAAAATTAGTGAAAATTTGCAAAAACAATAACAGGGTTTTGTAAATCATTATATTCTGTTTTAATTTATATTTTATACAATGTTACAATCTCATTAGAATTAGGGTTGTACGTTTCTGTGATTGGCTGATTAGACATTTGTGTTAACAAGCAATTAAACCTAATAAAGTGTGAGTGTATATACTTAAATGTATTTGTACAAATTGCAGACCCTTAGACTCAGCTTAATATACACGTATTAATAAATATTTAAAGATGATTTTTGTCTTATTGTGACTCTTTCCATATTCCAAGTGGTATGACTGGGGCTCACAGTGTTTTAGATGTATAGAATATTTAATATATCTTTTCTGAATTTTGATTAATAATGGAAATTTACCTAATTTAGCTCTGCATGTGTTACTTGTGTTCCTCTGCACTCAAAGGATGTTTTGCAGAATTCTATGTGCAACATTTCAGCTGGGTGTTTGTCCTATTCTTGAAAACCACATAGGATGATTGGTTCTATAGAATAATTTAAGCCTCTCTCGAACACAGACACAAACACACACTCACAGTTTAGGGGTGGTTGATGCTTCTACAAAAACATTAATGACAAATTTAAAATTATCTAATGGTTACTTTAAGAGGATCTTCAGGAGAAGCTTGGTTGGGCTCTCTGCCAGGACCATAAGGAAGTGTACAAAATCTCAGCAAAGCACAAAAACAACAGAGCTAATTAAGCACATTGAGCTGACAAAGCAAATAAAAATGTCTGGCAGACTTTCCCGGTAAAGAAAAGAAGCTGTAGCATTAGACGGATGATAGAGAAAACAGCTTCATTAAGAGTGTGAGAGAGAAAGAGGGAGAGCAAGATGCTGTTCATTTTGTCCTGGACTGCAGGTTTTCATATAAGCTGACCAGCTACATTACCACTTGTCTCATGATTTGCACTGTGTGTATGTTTATGTGTGAGTGTGTACAGATATAAGAGTATAAAGTATGGCTCACTGATCTTAAAAGAAGACACATATGGCGGATTAACACTCTGATTGCTTATGATTAAGAATTGTCCCTGAACAAGCCAATGCACTGTATTATAAATATATGTGCGTTCTTTAATGTGCATTCCATTATAGACAGGACTTTACATCTCAATTTTATCAGCAGTGTTGCAAATATAACGGACGAAAAGGAACGATAATGATTTAGTTCCTCTTCCTATTTATTATTTTTCAGCAAGATGTATTTCAATATAAGTAACACATTCAAAAAACTATAATTATAATTTAAGCAATTATTTTGAAATATAATTTGATCCATTATTATGTAAAATGCCTCTATTCTACCTAAGAGTTTAAACATTAATATACAGTTCAGTATAGTATATACGGAAAGTATTCACATGTTTAATTTTTACATATATTGTTGTTACATCCCTACTCTACAATGGATTGCATTCATTTTCCCCTTAAAATACTGCACACAATACCACATAATGAGCACAATACCCCATAATGAATACAATACCCTTATAATGTTACACAATACCCAATAATGATACAATATGTAAAACATTTGCCAAAAGTAAAATGAGAGTTATTGAATGTTCCTTTATACCGGATCAGTCGCAGCCTAGGTTAACAAGGATGGCCACCAGTACTGGTGGCGAACAAGGTACTGGCGGAAATTGGGCTACTGTTTGCCAAAGACAATGGGGAGGAAGATTGATCCACCCACCTCTAGTTAGAAATAATAACTTCGCCAGCATATTAAGAGGTAAAACCGGGACAGGTATTCTGTTTATGGTCACACCGCTTTTCATCAGATTCTCAGTTTCCAGGACGGTCTTCAAAAACAGGACAATGCCGCTGTTCATCCTGGAAGCCGCAATATTCATATAGCCCACCAGTGCTCACTGCTCAACACTGCTCCACACCTCCACCTGAGACCACCTTCATGCCATGCCGGCGTGTCAAACACGCGTAGTCCATAGCTGCCCAGAAAACACAGACTAGATAAACTCAGCAGCTTCCAAAAAAAACCATAAAGAGACTTTTAATTTTACTCTTCACTCGTAAATGCATCACCACACCAACACTCCTGCTCCAAACTACTCAACTCCACATGTTCAGAGCTAGAGATTAAAATGTGTAATAATGATGAATGAGATTTCTTGTCCCATTTAAAGGCAGTATGGGTAATGACAATAAATGGATGAACAAAACACACACAAACACACATTCAGGAGAGACAGGAGGCTGTGGAATGTGATCTTGCACTCAAAGTGAACAGGTGAAAAAAGGCAGAGCAGACAGGTGTCTGTTTGTCCTATTATTATGTTTCACAGGTTTTCTATGCTTTTTGTAGTTCCATTTTCTGCCACTCGATGACAGTGTTATGTAATTTAATCAGGTCAGTTAGTTCAACATCATACAGACAATAAAACTGTCTTAAAATTAACAAATGCACATTATGCTTCTCGCCAGTGAAGAAAGGATACATGAATGTCGATGATTTGATTATGCTGTGGATTTTGACCATAAAAGCTTCTGAATATTTCAAATGGTGTTTAAATACTGACATGTGTACTTTGTGTAACTGTATGTGCAACTAATAGGCTGAAATATTCATTCATTCATTTTCTATAACCACTTAATCCTAATTTTAGGGTCACAGGGAAGCTGGTGCCCATCTGGGCACTCTGGGTGCGAGGGCAGGAACAACCCTAGACCTGACTCCAATCTATCATAGGATCATACACACTCTCACACACTAATGGACAATTTAGAGACAACAATTAACCTATCATGCATGTACCCGGAGAAAACTCTACTATTTTTTGTAAGCTTGTTACAGATGAGCAATTATGACATGAAGGCAGCAAAAAGGTGCCAATAGAAACCTCTGCCTAACACACACATAACTTTCAGGATTCACGGCTCCACCTCAATCTCCCGCTCATGTTTTTTGGACCTGCTGCTCCGCACTTCAGGACTGGGGACTAGTGGACTATTATTATTAAATAACCAGTTGTACTCGTTGCTGGTCCTTACTGCTGCCAATTATGTGGATCCTCTCTTTACTTTCTGCACAGCTGCTGCTTTTTTTCTTTCATTGTCAAGCGACAAGAAAGGCGTTATATAAGATAAAAGTATTATTATTGGCTATTTTGTTTCTATTTCAGTAGTTTTGTTGTAGCACATTACTGCAGGGTTTTGATTTCCTGTTATTAGTTTCAGTTTTTGTTTTTTTTTATTTCATTTTTATTCTGTCTCCTTGGTTGCGATCACGGAAAGTCAACTTAAATCACAGCCGCTTCTCTATTATGTATGGAATTATCCGGCACTGCCACCCCTGAAATGTGTGCAGTACAATGTGTGCTATAGGTCTAGTGGTCACCAAAAAATAAGAAAACTCAATCCAAGTGAGTATTTGTCTGTTCCTGCAAGAGCTTCCAGCCTAATTACAGTCAGGTGGAACTAATTAAGAGAGCAGTATTGCTGAAACTTTTGTGTTTTGTGATGATGACGATGATTGTTACTTTGCCATGTTTCAGGATTAACTTGATAACCTACGTGTTAAAGCCATGTCTTGTAACCTTTGCCTATAACTTAGAGCTTTAGCTGTTGAACTGTGTGTCATGACCTGGTTGGCTGGTTAACCTCTTTTGATGGCTTTTACATGGGAAACCCGATGAAGTCAAGGACAAACGTCCAGAAAGAAGAGCACTTAAACACATAATCCAGTTACTCAGGAGCTACAGCCCAAGTAAACTAAGTGCAACCAAAGTTAAAGATGGGGACGATGTTCTGCTGTAGGCTTCCCAAGCCAGAGTTGATGTGGTCTATAACTGTATTCATCAAAAATGAAGTAGGAGATCTCAGCTTTTTCAGAGTGTGTGGTGTATGACAAGCCCGGTGGTTCAACTTTTGCTGGTAGGTGGGTTTGTAGATTAAAACGAGAGTGCAAGAGAAGATCAACAACAAAAGCAGGATCCATCAGTTCTGTACAGCGGTGGAATGAAGTCACTTCCACTTCCGAAGTCAAGCACCGTCATGAACCAGCTTTCCCAGATAGGAAAAACATTAAGATGCACCGGCAGTTGTGACGCAGTGGTTTGTGAGCCAATATTTGCCAATATTTGCTATAAAATTTCAAGTTGTCTCACTTTCGACATATGTTCTATTGTCAATACAATATCAGTTTTTGACATTTGTAAATTATTGCATTCCATTTTTATTTACGTTTGTTCTTTGTCCCAATTTTTTTGGAATCGGGTGTAGTGCTGTGTTGGAACTTCTGCTCAAAGAAGTCCATTCTTTGGAAGGATTTGTTCTTCTTCAGACAAGAGTCATCCAGACATTCCCACCTGGAACTATAGAACAACGCGCACTGCATATTAAGGCCCTAAAGGGCAATGCCAGTTTGTCTCATATGTGGAATGAAGAGGCAGTGTGCACTTACAAGTAAACTAAAATATTTTAATGTTTTGCAATGCGTTGCACGAGCCCTTTGAATGTGCAGTGCCTCTAGAAATAGTACTGTGTCTCAGAATATTTATGCAGAATAAATACTTAAAAGAGCTGATTATACTGTATATGTCAAAGAGTTCCCATATACAACCACAATTCCAATGAAGTTAGCATGTTTAGTAAAACCTAAATTAAAAATTAGATTATTTACAAATGCTTCTAAACCCATATTTAATTGAATACACTACAGAACAAGATGTTTATTGTTTACAAGGATAAACATTATTGTTTTTTAACAAATATTCATTCATTAATAATTTGATGCCCGCACCATGATCCAAAAGATTTAAGACGGGGCAAGAAAGACTGGGAAAGTTGAGGAATGCTTTAAAAACACCTGTTTGGAACATTCCGCTGGTGAACAGGTTAATAGGAAACAAGTTAGTATCATAATTGGGTATAAAAGAAAAACATACCTGGAAGGCTGGAATGAGCAAATTGTGCAAATAACCCAACAGTCAAACTGTTTGAGAAAATAGTCCAATAGTTCAAGAACAACATTTCTAAATGTGCAATAGCAAGGAATTTAGGGATTTCATCATCTACAGTCCATAATGTCAACTTTTGCTAAACTACTTTTGCTTACTTACAAAGCAGTAAATGAT
>JAOUQT010051877.1:10991-21054 GCA_025769995.1 Xyliphius kryptos | reverse complement strand
CACCCAGATAGGGATTCGAACCAGGAATCCCCAGCGCTGAGAGGCGAATGTGCTAACCACTAAGCCACCGTGCCGCCCCCGCATGGAACATGTTTTTCTAAATACTTAGCCTACAGTCTAAATTTAGCATTATGCTAACTATAAACATTCATATATGACTTAAATACAAAACATACAAATGAATAATTCCTGGCAATATGTCATATGTCATTAAAAAATCGTGTTCTTCTTTAGTAAACTTTGTTTTAACTTTGTGGATAATGTGAGTTTATGGAAATGTAGCTGCACTTGCTAATCATGAACAACTGTCATAAGCAGCAGTTTATAAAAATGGAATTTGATTCGCATTGCATGTATAATAAGGCATAGGATCACCTACAACTTTTCTAATTAGTGGCTTATGTGTGATAAAACAGAGATGCCTGATGGGTAGGATGATTTTAACATCTTGCACATGGAACATGTTTTGCTAAAAACTTGCCAATCATGAAACATGAGCAGCAGTTTATAAAAATGGATTTAGGTTCTCATTGCATGCACTAAATTAAACATGGGGTCACCTATACCTTCTGTAATTAGTGGCTGACGTGAGGTGATCAAGAAGAGATGAATGATGGGTAAAACATAGACATGAATTAGGTAAATTGCAACTATTGCTGGGCACACACTCACTCACACATACTATACAGGGGCAATTCAGTGCAGCCAATTTGCCTTGAATTAATATTTTTGACTGTGAGAGGAAACTGGAGAACCCAGAGGAAACCCACGCAGACACAGGGAGAGCAATATATAATAAATAACAATATACCTTTGGCTTTATAGATATAGGCAATTCCCTTTACACTGTGATTACCTATCAAGTCCTTGGACAAACTCAGCACCTCTCACTTCCCTACATTTAATGGCTTGTTCAATATTGCCATTAAATGCAAGAACCCTCCAGCATCACAACAGGGTCTTCCCAAGTTCCTACAAGGTGGTAATTAGGCGCTTTCATGTACTTGGAAACGGGTTCTTGCTTTCCTACATTCAAGTTTGTATGGTATTGTATTGTTTAATGGTATCTCCATTAAACACAACACCTTGGATGGATTGGGGTCTTGGCGAGTACCTTGGCGAGTAGTCATTCCTTATCCTGTCCTTGGAAAACTCATGTAAGAAAGCAACCGCGTGGAGACCGTACTTACAACTCACATTATATTAATTCCACATATTCATTTCAGATTTTTAATTACCACAAACCTCACGGTATAATAATACCTTCATTTGATATATATAAACTCCAGAACCATCATTAATTAAGAAACAATTGCTGTTCAACTTTTACGTTGTAAGTGCTTGGTAATGCAGCACAGGTTTTCTGCTAGTATATACACTGCTTAAAAAAATAGCAGGAAAACTTAATCAACACTTCTGTGAAATCAACCCTCCAGTTAGTGTGCAACACTGATTGTGAATCCGTTTCACTTGCTGTTGTGCAAATGGAACAGCCAAGAGGTACAAATCAGAGACACACAAGTTGCTCAGGTAGTGCAGCTTATTCAGGATGGCACATCAATGCCAACTTTTCCACTGAATGAATGAATGAATCGATTACTTTAACTTTACATATTTACCTACCTACCTATAAAATCAAACTCTCTCTCCTGCTTACAATGCGTGATGTCTTTTCCAGCCTTATTTTTAATCATCCTGTTCAATATTAATGTCCTTGTAGTAACACAATCACCACACTGTAAACGAACTCCCTTCTTGGTCCATATTACTTTTGGCTTCTTTAACTGAAATGTTCTTCAAATGTTTTTTGTTTTCCCCAAAATGTGACGTGTTCACCCGCATACTGATGCTCATCCAGAATCGTTCTATTATCTCCTGAGGAATGATTGACTGATCTAATGCTTTCACTGATCTGAAAAAAAAGCAAGTACAGTCAGTCTTCGACAAAATAAAGAGTCCTTGAAAGAGAGATAAACAATGAATATAATCAAAACCAAGGATGCATTCCAGTGACATTTATCCCATACACAGTGTGTGCTGGAGTGTATTCAGCACCAACATGTCTCTGCTTAAAAACCATGGTGTGAATTTGGAACAGAGCCTTGTACTGCAAAAAAAATCATTAAATTCTGTGAGGATGCAGACCATTTGGTCCAGGATTCTGCCACAGTTGGGGTTTGAAAGCTCTTCTTTAGCATGGAGTCCCTTGCATCATGTTGCTTCCAAAAAGCTATAACTAATCCTCCAACAGGAGAATTATGCAAAACACATTCAAAGCTGTATGAAATAGTCAGACAATGTCCTGGAGGATCTAAAAAGATGTTAAGAAGTGACCGAAATGGAAAATAGAACTGCGTTGTACAGGATTAAACAGAAATGATGAAAAAGTCTACTGTAATCTGGATTCAACTAAAAAAATCTCATCACTCAACGTCTACGTATATTACATAATAATGAACTTCAGAAGGTTTGATTATACCACATGTAAACCGTCCTTTCCCCTACTGGGGCCGCAGTGGGGTCCCCCAAGCATCTCAGAAAAATCTCAGGCGCTGGGCAGATACACCCAGGACAGGGTGCCAATCCATCCAATGCCAATGCTCCATTTAGAGCATTCAATTTACCTGGAAGCCATGTTTTTGAACTGTGGGAGGAAACCGGAGAACCCGGAGAAAACCCACCCGGACACGGGGAGGACATGGAAATAGTATTGCACATAAACTGACTGAATGAATGGGTAGTTATTGTAGGACAACATATTACACAGCAGCAAATATTGTACATATGATGATCCAATGGAAATTGCACGATTGTTAGATTGGGGGCGTAGTTACTGAGAGCAGTGCTGTAACTGCAGCGGTAATAAAGGTCCTGCGGTAACGCTCTTTAACACACTTCGGATAAAATCAGATAAAGAAAGTCTTACCTGCATGTCCTGCATGTCCATGACCTTGTTGTCCAGTTTGAATCAGTTAATTTACCTGTTTACTTTCTCTGAAGGATTTCCATTCATAAAGTTAGCACTGCTGTGGAACCTCATACAGTGTTTTTTTGTGAAGGTTAAAAGCATGGCCTTGTGTGTGTACCATCTCTAAAATCAAAAGTCCAGCTGACATCTCCAAATGATTTTATCATTATAAAAAATATTGTAGAAAATCATTTAGAAGACCAAAACTTCATGCCAATCTTCTGCTTAATCCTTTATAAGGGTTGGGGGGGGGGGGTGGTTTCCCCATGCCCATCCAGGGGAGAACGTCTCGGGCACTGGGCAGGGCGCCAATCCATCGCTGGGTACACACTCACTCACACAGCCACACACACACATACACACACTATACAGGGCAATTTAGAGCATTCAATTTACCTTGATTCCATGTTTTTCCGATGTGTGAGGAAACCCGAGAACCCGGAGGAAACCCACACAGACATGGGGAGAACATGAAAACTACACCCAGATTGGGAAAGCCACCCACCATCAATTTAATTGTAAAGACTTTTAAAATTTATTCTTTATATACAGGGGCTTAGCACGGTGGCCTCTCAGCGTTGGGGATTCCCGGTTCGACAGTCCAAATGCAAGGATTCAAAGTAAATTGGCTGAGTGTGTGTGGCTGTGTTAGTGAGCCGTGCTAAGCGATAGGTTGGCGTCTGTCCTGGATGTATCTGCCCAGCGCCTGAAACATTCTCCCCGAATGGGCATGGTTAACCCACCGCGACCCTAGTAGAGGATTAAGTGGCGATCTTATCTTATGAAGATCCAGGATACGGGTCTGGTGCAAATTTAATTAAAAGTAATGAAAGAAACTACATATTTCAAGAGAACTGGACCAGATACTTTAGATTCATGAGTCCAAGGTTTCTTTATAAAGTTTCTAAAGTGTTAATCAAATACCTGCTGCACATTATAATTAACACAATAATTTAAAAAGTATGTGAGGACAAAAGTCTGGGATCATGGGTAAAAAATAGCTGTAGCTGAAGTGCAGGCTGTCACTAATGCAATGGGAGAACATAGCCAATACATAGATGTAAGGAAAGGTTTTTAAAACATCATATGAATGTGATTGCGAGGTCAGAAACTGTATTTATGGAAAATAAATAGTGTAGTTAAGAAACTGACATATTTAGATTGTTAATAGAGTAACAACTGAGTGAACAAAGTTCAAAATGCTCATAAAAGTAGATATTAGTATTTTTTTAAAATGGCAAAACCAACATCCTGTGAAAATTCTAAATGCTGAGCATCACCAAAAACGACACACCTCTTCATTTATTCCTTAAAAGATGTTCAGCTGCTTTTTTTCTTTCATAAATGCCACCACTATCTCTTCACTTTTTGATGCCTTGGTTAGTTGTCAGTGTCTACAAACATTTATATAAATTTATGTTGTATGTTGTCCAGTAAATTACCCCCAAAAAAACTACACACCAGCAGTGAACTGTACTCACTCTGCTCTTCTTCTTCAAGGTTGTTGTCATACTCTGCGTAATTCAAGTCGTTGTAATTCCGAGACATGACCAAGCTCACATAAGACACCAGACACATGGCCAGGACGCTTCTCCACGCTGACATGCTGGTATGTGTTTCTGACCGAATGCTTAGAGAGCGTCTGCTGACTGAGCTCTGCTCTGTCTCTGCTCTGCCTCTGCTGGTGTGCTAAATGCTGAGCAACTTGTTGGCAGCGCTTCTGTGGTGTGCCGCGAGCTGCAGCTAAACAACGAGTGAGCCGGAGAGAGTCTCTCCATGGTCTATATAAACACACGCACGCACACGCCCGCACAGGGGAGTCAGCCTTCTTCGTTGGAGGTAGCCTCTGTGGCAATTGCAGATCTGCTGCTCCTGCTCTTACAAAAAAAAAGAGAAGAAGCATTTGTGGGGGGTGGACAGAAAAAAGGGGCCAAGAGAAGGAAAAAAACTCAATTTCACAATGAATCTATTGTTATTTCTTTACCAGAATTCTTAATCACAATTAGTTTGACATGAGTTTATAGCTGTTTAACCCTACAAACCCCCCTGCAAAACTGTTCATCATTTACATTTATTTTGGTCAGTTGATGTTTAATTAAAACAAACTAAAAGCCTGAGTCAGAGTTAAGTAAACCCACTGAGGCCAGTTAGGTGAATAAACCATTTAATAACGGTTTAAATGGACGAATGGGTTGACATTAAATTGGGTTCGGGTGTTGGGCTATCAATACGAAGCTTGAGAGTTTAAATCCCATGTTCACTGACGTTACCAATGTGGGCCCTTGAGCAAGGACCTTAACCTTCATTGCCTTATGGGGCTGTCACTGTGTTCTGACCCCAACCATCAAGTTGGGATACTTGTAAGTCACTTTAGATAAAAGCTTCTGCCAAATGACCAAATGTAATGTAGCATGTTCACCTTTTAACCCTGGGATTCAGGTTTGAATTCCAAGATGGGATCTGAGTTTCCATGTTCTTCTCATGTCCGGGTAAATTTCCTCAGGGTTCTCAGGTTTTCTTCCACAGCTGCTTTAAATTGGTGTTATATAGCGTGCCATTATATAACATTGTTCCAGAGATGGGCATGGGGACCCCAGCGACCATAATATAGGATTAAGCGGAACATAATGAATGAATAAAACATTAATGACCGACTCAGAATTATGACTTGGTTTAATGTAATGACTCACACCTACCCAAGTCCTAACTGTATACGTTCTGTAGTGCACAATATAAGATCCAATTATTACCCATCCATCCATCAATACACATACTGTATACCTTCCTGTATAATGTTCCATGCTTTCATCCAAAGCGTCTTGTATCCCAACTTGTTTTAGGCTCGGAACCCAGAGTTAATACAGTACCTTTGGAGCATTGAGGGTTAATGACTTTGCTCAAGCGCCCACATTGGTAACTTCAATGTACCTGGTAGCCCTGCAATCTAACCACTGAGCTACCACATCATCTGTCCATGTTCAACTACATACCCATTTGTCTGTCCGTCTATTGCAAACAACCTTGTAGTTATTTAGTCATTAAAACCCTATTACCTACCAATTCATCCATCCATAATTAACTTTATACCTACCAATTCAGCCATCCAACTGCCTACCCTTTAATCTATAACCTACTGCTGACCTATTCATCCATCCACCCAAATATTTTCCCATCTTAACATATTTAACTCACCTGTCCATCCACAAATTTGTACCGATTTACCTGTTTCTCCAGCTTCTATCTACAATTCCTATTCCTCCCCCTTTTGCGAGTGCCTATTTAAGTCGTACGTATGTCAGTCTGTCAGTATTCACGTACCTAAATTCATTAATCTGTTTATCCCGTACACCTACTGTTCAACTTTTAAGTAATCCAATCAATTCTACACCCACAAACATCTATTCATGCAATAAACTATTCATCAATCATTTCATAAACATATATTCTGCAACTAATTATGTTTGCCCATCTGCATTTCTTATCCATGTGACATTAATTCCACTGCCTATCCATCCATTCATAGATATATCCATAACATCTGCAATCAATAAAGTATTCTGATTCTAATCTAATCGTCCATCCAGAAGAGCTAACGTTTTAGGTAGAAACCAAATTTCTGTGTGTAATTTGAGCTTAAATCCTCCGGAATTGTTTGCTATGTGACTTCATGTTCTACATCACTTCTCTCTGCCTGTTTTTTATGTCGCATCACATCATCACTGTCAAGAAGCTCACTGTTCTTTCATCCTGAAACCATGATGTCATTTAACAGGACAGTAAATCATTAACAAGCCTCTGAGATTTACTTAAATGTGTTGCTTTAGATCCCAGGAAACAAGCAGACATCTTCCAGAAGTCTATTGCTAACCTTAGGGGAGGCATATTAAACACGTGAACAGGAACTTAGATAAGTGTATCCATTGTGTTCTCATTGCCAGCAACACAATTTAGCAACTCAAACTCTTAAATATCCAACAATCCTTATTTCAGTTATATTTATGTTCATTGTAATTAGAAATCCAGTTAAATTAACAATAATTTAAAAATGTAATGTAATGAAACATGATGGACATTTGTTTCTTTTTAAGGTGCATTGGGATTTTGTATTAGGTTTCTATTTTCAGATTATATATATATGTTTCATTTTTAAAGTTTCATTTAAAGTTTTGCTCACTTTACTGCACAGTTACAGTTTATTTACTAAGTTTCTCGCTAACACTTTCTATGAATCTGGTATTTATAATGCATTACAAGTGCATTCATAAAGCTTTATAAAGTATTCATTACTTTATAACATGTCACAAGCCTTTGTTAATTAGATTTTTAAGTAGATTTTTCCTAATCATAATTAAATTGTTATAACAGTTTGACATAACATTATGTGACAATGCATTATAACACAAAGGTTTTTAAACTTTTGATTCTTTGCATGCTTATGCCTTATGGCATGTTCTTATAACACAGGTTATAAGACAGGTTTATAACAAGTATTATAATGCATCATGAATACTGAATTTAGGTAAAATCTTTCCAGTTTTTCATATTAATAATAAATCATCACTTTTTGATTGATTTGAAAAGTTATGAGGCGGGGGTTCCCCATGCCCATCCCCATCCAGGGGCAAATACACCCAGGGTTTGGCGTCAATGTATCGCTGGGCACACACTCACTCACACACACAAAGAAGCACACAAAATATATTATGCAATTTAGAACAGTTAGTTTACAGTTAGTTGAGTCCGTATTTTTGGACTGTGAGAGGAAATCGGAAAACCGGAGGAATCACACGTGGACACGGCGAGGACAATGAAACACCACTCAGATTGGAATTCAAACCTGGAATTCCCGGCGCTGATGTAATTGTAAAGTTATAGTATAGGATTTGTGCTTTTAAGATGTTTACATTTGTGGTTTAAAGATATTTTTAGTTTTGTTTTTTGATGCTTTTAGAATTTATACCCTTTTTTTAAATTATTATTCTTAGTATTAAGGTATATATACATATATTTGTATATATATTGTTATTTGAAGGTAAAGCTGGATAATTAAAGCTGCTTGGTGATTGTATGTTTAAATGTGGAACGAGTGTGTAACTGAGCATCGTCTGTAAATGGAGGGTAGAATCAGGAAATCAGGTTAGTAATGAGGTTTATCAGCATGTAATCTGTGTAACTAATTGTCTTTGCCTTCTGTTGTTAGTAAGTAGGAGGGATGAAGAGAACATCAGTGTTGTGTTGTGTTGAGTCCATGGACTTTGTTTCTATACTGAGCTGAAAAGCTGATTTATTTATTTTGATCGTGGGGAGTGAAGCCCTTGTTCTGATTTGTCACGGTGCTGTATTTAAATAAAAAGTTATTTGTCCTTAATAAGAATTACATTTCTCACCGTGATAACTTGGATTTTTTTCGTCACCATAATTTCAGGTTGAACTTAGCTGCGTTTTAGGAGAATGTGTGAAACTGCACACTTTTAGCATAAATGTGGATTTCAATCTTTTTAGACCATGATTTATTCTCGCAGTGGATCAGTTCAATTTTGGCTGTGGCCAAATCGGACATGATCCAGACCTCAGCTCGGAATAATAATGTTGCTTTATTTATGAATGATAAATAATTTGCATTTCAGCAGAAATGTCAAGCATGTAGTTTACTAGGACAGTATCATTCAAGATTCTGTTAACTTATATACACTATCTAACACACAAACAAGAGGCAGTCTATATATGTAGTCTATATATATAGACTTGGCAAATACACTACTTGTGTGTAACCCTCTTTGTCTTTTCTGGGAACGGAGCTTCTCTGTGTAGACCACACAGTTCCATTGTGAAGGTGGAAGAACCACCTGCTAAACAGAGGCGGATTTGAATGTGGGAAACTCCTGGAAAGAACTGACTTAGTACTGCGAGAATCACTGGTCTTCTTGTCCCTGATGAGGACATTTTGGAAGGTCATGTATTGGTGCTGCACAACATCTGCCATCTTGTAATAAAACATGCTGCTGAAATGAAATACCATTGGCACCTACACCAGCAGTGGAGGAGAGGCACAATAACGTTCTCTCTTCCAACATTCAGTGGCCATGGAAAGCTGCCTTAGAGTTTTAAGGGGGTGAGTAATATTAAGTGTTTTGAATTTGTGTTTGGGTTTTGGCAACGAATTTCGTTAGCACAATATTAACGCTTTACTCCAGGGATCAGATATTTCACATAAATTCAGATCCGGCCCAAATGCAAGGAATGAAGTCAGTACCTATTTAGCAAGATGTTATGATGTTTTATTTCAACTTCTGATGTTGTTTTTCATTTTTATTAACGTTAACGGTCTTTTTACATCTGATGCAGTGGGTTTTGTTTTGTGTACAGTAATTTGTTAAAACAAATAGAAAATGGTCACATTTTAAGTTTACAGAGTGAACAGTTCACAGTGTAACCAAAGCAATGTTTTTTTCCAGGACGGGGTGATACATGAAATGACTTTCACAAGAGTACGAAAAGTGCACACATGCAAACGTACAACAATGCAAGAATAACCACAATAAGTGAAAAAGAGATATAAATGAAAGTGGTTTTATTAGTGGCAAAAATAGATGAATTAATATTCCACTTCGTCTTCAAAAGTTGGTGCCAACAGAATAGAAATGCTTTTCCTGTAAATTCTGTGTAAAACTCATCAGAGTGTTAAAAGTTAACCCTCATCCTGTGTAAATATCAACAAAGTTTACAATTCTAAAATTATGCTTATCACAAAACCAAGATTTAAGATTTAAACTTTAAGGAAGATACCTTTATATTTTATATCCATCCATCCATTATCTTCTGCTTAATCCTCTACTAGGGTCTACAAAGGCGCTGGGCAGATACACCCAGGACAGGGCGCTAAGCCATCATTGGGAACACAATCACTCACACATCCACACACTATACAGGGCATTTTAGAGCATTTAATTTATCTTGAATCCATGTTTTTGGACTGTGGGAGGAAACCGGAGAACCCCGAAGAAATCCCACGCAGACACGGGGAGGACATGGAAGCTTCACCCAGATCAAGTGGACAAAGATAATGGACAAAGAGCTGGTGATACCAATCCCGAT
>JAOUQT010051877.1:0-10981 GCA_025769995.1 Xyliphius kryptos | reverse complement strand
GATCTGGTTTTCCATGTTCTTTTTTTTGTCCGCGTGGGTTTACTCCGGATTCCTCACTTTCATCCCACAGTCCAAAGACATTTGTTTGATTTAAGGTGAGTCGGCTGCTCTAAATGGTCCCCTATAGACTGTGTGTCCCGAACCAAGTAGAGGGTGAGGGTTGTGTCAGGAAGGGCATCCGGCATAAACACTTGGCCAAATTTACTATGTGAGTTCATCGCTGTGCTGACCCCTGAATAATAAAGACTAAAACGGCGAAAGAAAAAGAAGAATGCAATATGCTGCTGATGTGTAGCTCATTCACATTTTTTAGACACTCTTATCCTAAGTATCTTATAGCGTGGTGAAATTGTCTGATTCAATAAAGTTTTGCTTAATTCCACAACAGTAGCAGCTCAGCAGCGTCGGTCTCTCAAACCCTCAGATTTCTTGTTTGTGGACCTTTTCCTCCCAATGGACCCAAAAGCTTTGTTTAACGGCATGTAATTTTGCGTGTGTGTGGCCAGACGTCCCTCACTCTTATGCCTCCTGATGGGTGGAGTATGATGCAAAAGTAGTCATTTATTACAATGTGGTTTAAAAATGTGTAATGGCCATTAGGATTCTGAAAAGCTGCTTTTATACGCTGTACAGAGTGCTGTATACGTCAAATTAAAACGTAACATTTAATATGATTCATTTGCACCGTTATTATTCTGATTTATTTTGTAAGACCTTCCTGTCAGCTAATGAAAACTATAGAAGACGAAGAGGCCATTGCTAAATCCGAACCAATTCTGTTTCTAATGTATCTCTAAAACGATTGTTTTACTTTCTTTGTACTTCTATTTGGCCTTTGCGTTCAACTTTTGTTTATGAATGCATTTGCCGAGGCTCAATTACAATCAGACTTTCAGCACAGCTTTCAAAGCCAAGCCAATAAAAGCAGGGACTTATATATTCAAGATGTATGTGTAATGCTAAAATGTTTAGCCCTGAAGGGTGTTCTATAAATCTCACACTGATTATGATCTTCAGTAAATGCTTACATTAAATGTCAGTTTCTTGCTTCATGTAGCTTGTGGTGTGGAAAGCGATATTGTTCAAAAGCAATTGAATCAAACCCAGATCTGAGGTTCTTACAGTTGCTTAAGTTAATGATTAATGGTTTCAAATAGAAAGACATATATTGAAGTGTTTACAGATGAATATAGCAGCACAGTGGGCATCTCAGCCAAAAGGGTACAAGAACCACAGCTGCATATAAACTCCCTCTGCGCTTGGCTCCTTCTCACTTTTCAGTCTGCTGTATCCAGCCTCCACATTCCACTAAACCTACTCATTAATACTCCATGCTCCCCCGCAAAGGTAGCTCACAGAGGCCGTGTGGATGTACGGTTCATTTTTGTGTGTTGACTCTTACATGTCACCTCTGTTTGTCAGTAAGGATCAAGGTGAAGGAGGTCTTTATTAAAGCTCTGTAATAAGTGGTTGCCACAGAAAACTGCTGGTTTGGAGACAAAGGTAGAGCCTTTATATCATTTACCGATCTCGCTTCTATTTCCTTTTTTTACATAGCACATGCTTGAGGAAGCTATGTGTATTCAGATTGCTGTGTGACTCAAAATTACGGACCGTGTGAGAAGATCGTCCCACCATTTAGTAGTGGTGAACGATATGGAGTGAGAAATAGCACGGTGAGGTTAAATTCATCACTAGAGGGCAGTTAACGAGTCGGAGTGTGTTTAGTAAAGATGGATTGAAGGTAAGAGGGGACAGATCCAGAGATTGTCCTGTAGGTCAGAGTCAGTACCTCATACTGAATGCAGCAGCTACAGGAAGCCAATGGAGAGAGATGAGTAATGGAGTGACGTGTTCCCCCAGGCTGGTTGAACACAAGCCGAGCTGTGGAGTTTTGAATGCGCCGTAGAGGCCTGATTGTGGAAGTTAGGAGACCGGCAAGCAAAGCATCACAATAGTGGAGCCGGGATAGGATGAGGGCTTGGAGCAGCAGCTGAGTAGCCTGTTCTGTTAGGAAAGCTCTGATCTTCCTGATGTTCTACAGAATGAATCTGCAGGAACGGCCAGTTTAGTGACCTGATCAGAAAGTTTACGATGCGTGTCCATTGTGAAACCATGGTTACGCACCGAGTCTGTTGAGATTATGGAGCCACCGTTTCACATTTGGAATACGTGTAAAAAGGACATCTCCAGTTTAAATAATTTTCATGACATTCTCTCACTCTGGTGTCATTGTCTCACCCAGCCAGTGGTGATCAGTGTTGCAGAGACGGTTCAGCTTGACCAGCTCGACCCGTTCACCTGTCACGTCTGAAAACCTTGAGTTCGTCCTGTACTCCTGCTTGTTATACCATGTGCTGTTGAAGCTCCATATGCATGCCATCCTACTGTCTAAAGCCTGTCGTTCGGATTTAAAGTTAGAAGAGTTTTTCTTTGTTGTTAAAAAATGGTCGAACAAGAAGACTCAAATACCAACTTTCCAGTTTATCCCAAACATTTTTGGTGGGATTAAACACATGATTTCCTGCAGACTACTTGAATTTCTTCAAATCAAACCCTATGATTATAATATAGCTTTGAAAAGATCATGCTGCAAAAAGCTGTCTTAAACCACTGCCATAAACTTATAATCAGTAAAAATTCTCTGTAGTCTTCATACACCGTGGCTTTACCATGTAACCATGGACTGCTATCAATAAAATGCACCGTGCCATCTTTTTTACCCATTTGTTGGTATAACTTGTTACCTTAATGAAGATAAACACTCGTTGTCAGTAGGTTTGTTCACATGCAATTTGGATCTAATGAACTGTATTGTCCATTATACTTTGGTTCTGAAAAACAAACAGCGCTGGGTTAATGGGTGGTGACAGACTGATTAGGGCACAAACGGACTGCCGGAATGGGAATATAGTAAGAATGGTCAGTGTTGGGCTCCTCTGTGCTGTTCTCTGTACTCTTTTCTCTTCTGCTGTCTGATGGTTCTTGCCAGTGCTGTTGTTTTTTTTTTGCTGCTGAGCTTTGCCTGTTACGCAATCTACTCGGCAGATGGGGGTTTTTCTCTGTAAAAGACCTTTTTGCAGCCAGTCAGTTTTCTCTGTGAAATAATATCTGCGCTTCCAGTAAATTGATGACAGGACAGATGATGTAAATTTGACAAGAATCATGACTAAGCAACCCTAGTTACTGCAGGTTCTAGTGAGCTTTTAAAATGTACTGGTTTAATATATGAGCGACCCAGAATTACAAAGTCAAATGGTTTTTAAGGATCATTATTCAGAAAATATCATTTTGTTTTTGATGTTTTCAAAGTGGCATTTCACACGTCTTTTTATTTTACCCTGTGCAAATGTTTTTCTGTTGCTTGCAATCAATTTTTTCTTTTCTGTTTCTTCCTTTGTAGGGGTTTGTAGCTCAGTGGTTCTGGTGGCTATCAGTCTAAAGGTTGTGGGTTCAAGTCCCATGTTCACTAAAGTTACCAATATGGGTCCTTGAGCAAGACCCTTAACCCTCAGTGCTCTAGGGGTGCTGTATCAACTCTGTTCTGACAGTTTGTAAATCACTTTAGATAAAAGCATCTACTAAATGACCAAATGTGAATGTAATGTTTTGACAGTTGACCACTGGTGATGGTGGTGTTCAAGTGACATTGACAAATGTCACTTAATTTAAAAAAAAAAAAAAACAGACTTCTCTTAAAATATCTTTTTTTTTTATTTTGCAAAAGTACAGTATTTAGTTCCAATAAAATAATTTGGATGCTGTGGGCATGAAGATTCATAGTACATACAGTTGCTTTGTATCAAACTCACTAATTCTGTGTCATCATTTTAAATAGATGATGCAAAAAAAAGGCTGACTCATAAAAACATTTTTAAAGCAAAATGAAGCCCCACCCCCTATTTCCCTGCTGAACGATAAGATATGCATAATAGACCCCACCCACTTTTCCCTTATGGACCCACCTGATCTTAACCTGGCCACCTCTTCAGATGAACCAGCAATTTCTTGAATGTTATACAAGTTTCTGCATCTGGTAACCGTTGCAGTCAGTTTCATATTTCTGAAAAAAATCGCCAAACTAATGCTCTCGAACTTTGCATCATGGCTGTAAACTTCGTTTGCCAATAGTGGGATGCTTTCAGAGATGTGCTATCCGCTGTTTTTATTCACAGAAGCATAATTATACATTCTACTCAACAATACGCTGACTACATGAATACTTTCGGAGTTTTTGGTGGCGAGGCACAATAAGCACCAGCAACATTATACTGGGAAAGGGCTCAATTATGCGATGTATGCTACACCGGCTACTTATATTTATTAACCTAATTTTCATTTAATTATCATATTTTATTCTTATTTTTTTTCATTTGCAAATAGTGACAAGTGTTAAATATAGAAAAGCTAAAGTGAATACCTCAGCACAGCCATGTGTTGTTAATCAGGAAGTGCTGCTGTCTTTGACAGGATGCAGGGATGGTGATAAGTGACTAAGAACCTTTGATTCTACGTCTATCTTTACCAGGAATTTGTAAAGTTGTAAATGTGACTCATTGATGTGTTCACACTGTTTCCACCAGACCTCACTCTCTACATCTGGCTCTGTGTCCTTCACGTTTCCACACGTTTGTTATCCTGGGTCATTTCACTGTAAATTTATTGCATCCGGAATACAAACAGCTCTTTTTCTGTGTCTGTAGTCACCTATCAGTCAGATGAAGCTGAGGAAGAGGAAGCTAGACCGGTTTGGCTGGAGTTGTAGTTTGGTTATTTATGTATTTTTACCTCTTGATTTCAGATTTTTTCGGTCACCATTTTAGTTGCAATATTCAAACTTGAATAATATGTGTTTACAAAAATAATGTATTTTTATTAAAAAAATAAATAAAAAAAAAGTGAGAAGTCTATTACTATTCAGAAAGAAAGTTAATATTTCATGTACAGCTGTCAGATTTACCTGAAAATTGACATAACTTGTGAGAGAATAGAATTAGTTGTGTATCTGTGGAATTTGTGGGAGTACCTTTGCAGGTTTTGCTCATAGCTGCATGCACTTTGATAATATCCGTAACCTAAACGAGAAACATCAGCGAAAACTCTTCCAGCTTAAGATTCTAAAATTAAACACAAATGATGAAGTATAAATTTTAGTTCCAGTTCATTTCATTAGCTGATTTGTTCTGGTTATTTAACACTGTGATTCTGTTAAACTAATACAATTTAACCATAACAAACGTAGACGGAACAATATGTAAAAAAAAAAAATAAAAAAAATACATTGAATTGGTTTCACTAAAAATGACCCTTGAGTACAAAGTCTATTTGTTTAGTTTTTTTATCCAATAAAACCATATCGATGCTCAAGGCAACAGACTGTATTTTCAGTTTTCTTCTAACTGCATTTTCTTGGGACAGGAAAAAAAAAGTTTTTCACTCCGATTCCCTCTTAATAGCTTTATATCCTGAGCCATAATAATTTGTTAGTGGAAAATATTGTTTGTAAGATGTTATTAATGAGATTATATGTCGATTGTATTGTTTTTGTAGGTAACAGCATGTTGCTGCGGGTTCTGCCCTCAGTGTATCCTCTTAAACCCGATCCCATCCATCAGTATATTGAGGATTTGGTGGCCATGATTCCTGAGCTCGACCAGGGCAGCAAACACCACTTACTCCGACTGCTGCAAATGATCTCTGAAGCTCAACCCCTGGTGAGTGTGTATGGAATGTGAGTTTTGTGGAGTTCATAGTCATGAGAGTTCCTATGTTGGAAAAATATGGTACAAAATGCAGGTCATTTTCTAAAGAGATTATTTGGCCCAATTTGACATTTTTATTTCATTTTTTCCTAATGCTGTGTATTTGTTGGCATGTAAAACTGTTTTACTAATTGTAATACATTAGGCCATTTTTCAGACCCTCTATCCAACATGACCAACAAGTATTCCAACTTAATAGTTGGCGTTAATAAACAGGTGATAAGAGCCATGGCAACTTTTGAATTTTTTTTTCGAGTTTAAACCCCCAGCCTTTAGATTGACATCCTTACGTCCTAACCATTGAGCCACCGTGCCTTGGTCTACGCCTTATTTTTGACCAAAATAATATTGCGATTGCTCTAAGATTTATTGTCATTTAATCAGATGTTTGGGCTCAGTGTCAGAGTTATAAACTAAAACAGTGGGAGCACGAGGACAGTGACAGACTGTGGAATGCGAGAACATTTCTTAGCATAATTTTTGGTAAGTGGCGATCTCTGTAATTAACGGGAAATGGTATTATTTCTAAACAGCGGCTTTCCGAATGTAACCGATTGCTTCATATCCCATGTGGGTCCAGAAATTGGGAGCAGGAGATAACCAGGCGCATCAAGGTTCTCAAATATAATTTATCCATTTATAAATATTCTCTAAGAGTCTCAATAAAATTTAAACTGGAAAGAATTGAATTTGCAAACAAAGTTTATAAGTGTTTATTACTTTAACGCAGCACCTTAAATCTTTGCATGACCAACAAAGATCAGAGAGTGCTTGGTGACCATCATGAATTTTCTTTCACATTCACCTGACTTAAACCCCAGTGAGCGTTTATGGGGCCCTTGAGGACAGCACTGCAGGCTGTTAATACAACAAAACAAGATGAACAAGGCTAATTAAATTTGGAATGTAAAGGCTTATGCCAAAATTTGTAGTCTTTGCATAAATTAGAGGTTTTCTTCTTTTTAAAATATCTGTAATAACAGATTCACCATGTGTTTTTTTTCCTCCTGTTATTAAAAATATTAAATTCCTGATAATAGATGTTCCATAACTTTTGTACAGGTCACATATTGTGTTTTGAGTCCCTGAATAATTAGTAAATTCACATTAATATTGTTTAAAAGTTTCTTTTAGATCGTACAGGTTTTTTTAGCCCAATCTTTCCAAATTCTGCATTTGAAAAAAGCATTTGGCTTAACTGTTTGGCTGATTTATATACTTTTCAAAATAAAAGTACTTCCTCCATTAGTTGTGTCAGACTTTTGACCCTAATGTATACAGATATGAAAAATAATAATAAATTGACTCTCTTGTAGTTTATTTTCTTTGCCTGTGCATCATGCAACCACAAGTTATAAAAACTAACAACGGTCAGGGTTCCAAAAGCCTGTGTGTAAAGAAAAGCAGGTGTGGGTTAAAGGTCAGGCATTTTGGGTGGGAACAGCAAAGGAAAGCGTGAAGGTCAGACAGGGAGTGGGAGAGGTGATGAGAGAAAAGGAATTAGTTTGAGTTTATTAGAGTTTATTCATGTGGAAAAACATTGAGGCTGAGGTGGATGGCTCAGCGACTGAGTGATTGACATACCTGAAGATGTACGTCGCGCATCTTTTAGAGCTGCAGCAGCGGATGAGGAAACGATAATGGTGTAAAAAACATATTAGTCATCAAAAATCACTGGTGCACTGAGACTGCGAGTGCAGAGAGAGTTATGGAAGAGGAAAGGTGAAACAAAACCAGGCTTTCCTTAATGTGGAAATCATGGCTGCTCTCTTGGGAGCTCAGCTAAAGCTAACGCGCTGGCCAACAGTGACTCAGTGACATGAGACAAAAGAAAAGAAATTCACAACTTATTGGAAAGTATTCTGTTCTATTCTGGGATGCCAGATGCTCAATACAGAGGTGGAGAGCACTTAAATGGGAAGGGTTGCATGATCTGGTTATCTACAGCATTGTGAAAAATGCAAAGCCATAAAATGCTTTGGTATTAAAAATCATGAGTCAGATGTTAGTTGAAAAATAAGTTATGTTGGGAAATAAATGGGAAAATACACAGTAATGTTCTTAAAGAAGTGAAACTCAAAATAGCAATTGTGAAATCAATAATAAAAAAAGAAGGCCCTAGCTCCCTATCTTCCCGAACTCGATGGTACTATGTGTCCTAGTGGCCTGTCCATGATGGGCATCAGGAAAATTATGTTTAAGGACGTGTTACACATCAGCGTATCAACCTCTAGTAAAAGATACAGTTGGCTGGTTGTGGCCTCGTCTCTTTAAGCTGCTCAATGATTAAAAAAATGATTCCTGATGGACAATAATAGATCCTGATTCAACTTTATGGGAGAAAATACTGGGAAATCAATAATCAGGCAAAATTGACTGCCCCAGCACAATTTCCAGACAAACCAACAGCAAAATAAATGGTGGAAAAAACATTTATTTCAAAAAAGGAATAATTGTTAAGCAAAGAATTTGTTGTGCTGTTACGGACGCCTGTTCTCCATTTCTGCCCGTGATCACGCTGGTGTAAATGTGATGAGGCCATCGACGTGCTGCCAAAGATTCTCACGTGCTTATTAATGAAGCCTCATGAATCTTCTAAGTCACGTGTTTCAGACCACCTGCTATTTAAACTCTGTGAGACTTAATTATTTTCTACTCCTATATTTATCAGAAGTACAGTGGTGTTAAAAATAATAGCAGTAATATCAATATGACTAACCGGATAATCACTGTTTTTGGTATAAATTATATCACCACGATAAACAGTCTACCAGTTGGTGCAGTAGAGTCTTAGAAAACCAACAGACTCAGTATGTCATGCCTGCTTTTGAGTCTGTGTATTTGAATAATTAATTGAAAGGGGTATGGTCCAAAAAATAGCAACATGGAGTTCAATTAGTGAGGTCAATCGGGTGTGAATCAGATGGCCCTTATTTAAGGTAAAGCCAGCACATGCTGTATGTGCATTTTTTTTCTTCCTGAAAGCCTGAGAAATATGGGTCGTTGATTAAAAAGTTGATTGTAGAGGGTAAAAGCTATAAAGAAGTGCAGACAATAATAGGCTGTTTAGCTAAAAATTCTGTAAAATGGAGAAAAACCAAAGAGATTACCAATTAAATGGATAGAAGAATATCCAGAATGGCAAAGGCTCAGCTAATGATCAGCTCCAGGAAGATCAAAGACAGTCTCAAGTTACCTGTGAGAAGTGTGAAGCTAATCTATTAGCATTAAAAAAAAGGACATGTACTGAAGCGGCTACAATTTGCCAAGGAACACATCAACTGGCCGAAAGAGAAATTGAGAAACATATCGTGGACTGATGAAAGTAAAATGGTCTTTTTTAGGTCCAAGGGCCGCAGACAGTTTGTCAGACGACCCCCAAACTCTGAATTCGAGCCACAGTACACTCTGAAGAGGGTGACACTACTAGGTAGTAGCTCCGTGGTTAGGGCTAGCAATCTAAAGGTTGTGGGTTTAAATCCCAGGTCCACTGAAGTTTCCAATGTGAGTCCCTAAGGAAGACCCTTAACCCTCATTGCTCCAGGGATTCTGTATTCTGTGTTCTGACGCTTTAGATAAAAGCGTCTGCTAAATGGCCAAATGTAAATGAAGCCTGGTGGTGCATATATCAGAATACTTGAATAGGTCATGTTACCTTACGCTGAAGAGGAAATGCCCTTGAAATGGGTGTTAGAAACAAAACAACGACCCTAGACCCATCAGTAAACAAGCAAAATTGAGGTTATGGCGTGCGCAGCCCAATCCCCGGACCTTAATCCGATAGATGTGGGGTCCGATAGTTACTGTGGGGTAACATCAAAGATGCTGATTCTGGGACAAAACCAAAAAATACAAATAAATTGTGGGATGTAGTCCAAACATCCCGAGTTTGGTAGGTGCCAAAAGTTGGTTGACTTACAGAAGTTGGATGCAACACAGATATGAAGCAGTTATAAAAAATAAAAATTCTTATTCAACTTAATATTAGATTAGTGATTCACAGGAATAATAAATCTGATTAAAAGGAGAACATATTTTGAGTTGGTAAAGACAAATGCAGACTCTGCTATTTTCTGAACAGCCAAATGTTCATTCTTCATCTTTTTTTTTTAAGAGTAGTTAAAAATCACATACATTTCTCTTCAGGTTTTCATTTCGAAAACACTATGCAATGTTTCCAATGCATTTAAATAATAATTCCTCTAAAGAGTTTGTGTTAAACTATTGTTTTAAATATGCTGCTTTTATTTTAAACAAAACTGTATGTGATTTCTCGTCATACATTCATATCCAGGAAAGGCTTTGCTGCTTTTTCTTCCAGTCTTATTGTGCAATTTCCTCGAATGCAGTCGAGGATCAGGACTGTATAATGGGTGGGCAGCTCTAAAATTACCCAATCACACAGCGGCTCTTACTGGGCAGAACCAGAGGCAAACCTCAGGAGACTGTAATGAGAAGGAAAAAATCAGGAGCTGTTTTCTATTTTTAACAGATCCCCCACTGAATCCAGATACCAGATCATTATCCATCATGAGGTCTGCTTACCAGGCCAGTAACCACAGCATGTGCATTCTGTCAAATTTCACCTTTTTAAATCCCCCCAACGTTAGCTCCGTTCTCTCACTCGCCTCTCAGAGTGCAGCATGTCTTTCATATCAGCTTTACATGGTCATTTCTCTTTTGCTCCCAGGTGTTAAGTCCACTTGTTCCGTATCTGATTGGTCACGTGAGTGACTCCTGGTTAAACGAAGCTCTGTTGGGCGTGCTGGTGAACGTAGCACAGGTTAACCCCACTGCGTTCAGCCCCTATCTGTCACGACTAAAAACTGCGGGACAGCAGAGTCCTGGGCTTCTGGGACACATCGCTAAGATCCACAGTGCAGTGGGCCTGACGAGTGAGGTGAGTACTCGCACACATAGCACAAAAATCAAAAATATATTTATTTGGTTCTGAAAACAATACCTTTTGCAATTTCATTCACAAATAAATGAAATGACATGATTAGTTGAATGTAGTCCATCCAGGTCCAAATTATACAATAATATTTAAAGAAAGGCATTTGAATTTAATTACAAAATTTATATTTAAATACTAGCAAAATACCGATGCGCCGGCGGCACGGTGGTTAGCACCATGGCTGAATTACTGACCGGGCCAGTGGGGCCAGCGCCCAGGGGCCCTTGAGGTCAGGGGGCCCCGGAGGGGACCTGGCCGAAAA
>JAOUQT010051869.1:0-10784 GCA_025769995.1 Xyliphius kryptos | reverse complement strand
CTTGTCCAATTTAGCCATGAAACCTCCCACACTAAAATGACAGCTGTTTCAGTTTCATTGTCTAACCCCTGTACATAGTAGATATTGGTCACATTGTCATGCAGCATTTAGTACATTTGGGGATCTAACACAAATCTTTGAAAGAATTAGTTGAGGTTGTACACACATGGGTCACTCAAAATATCTTTTCTGACACAAAGTCATATTTTGTTAATTGCTCCCTGCAACATTCTTATTAATCTATTTCTTATTTGAAATTATTTCCCCACGATGCATTCCCCTCGCATTTTTTAATACCTTTCTCACCCAGACCTTCGGTAAACAAGAAAACTGGCACGTTTCCATGAGTTCTATTTTGTACTGGCAATCATAAAGCAATCAACATTATCTCCTGAGTACATACATCACGCATGAAATATTTGCACTTTGCTCTGAGAATTTATCAGCTGTATTATAGCATCAGCTCATTTGTATATCAGTGGATTCCTTATTTGTACGGCATATCGTGTCATATCGTGTCAGTGCTTTGCTGTGTTCAGCTGCACAGATATGCTATGTGCGATAGGGATATGCTGTTTGAACATCCCAATCTCTTGTCAGGCTTAGCAGCCCTGAAGAGTGGAACCCCTGTTACTAATGCCCAAGGTTTTCCTTATTAAATGGTACATAAAATGATACTGTAATCATCTCTCTACATCAGTTACCAGATTGTGCATGCTGTTTGTCAGTGAAAACATATTCACCCACACATTTTGCATATAAGATCTCCATTTTCAGCTGCAACTTGTGCTTCTAAAAGCTCCAGGGAGTTCCAACAGAGATCTGCACTGCTGAGAAAAATAATCATTTCCACAAAATGGTTTAAAAAAGCCAAGTTTTTTGCAGCATTTAGATGCCTATCGCAGGGGGTTTGAGGACATGGAGTGAAATAAATGGAGGAACAGAACAATTTGTGTATCTCCCGCAGCTCTTCATCATTTACCACACTTTTTCTATCATACTTCTTACACTGCTGCCTGAAAAGGCATAATTCATTTAGGAATTGTCTGCTACCGGATAATGTTTATTTACTCTGATGTCTGAGACTTGAAAATAATTTTGGTGTTATTAATGTCAGCAGGTGTTGTTTTAACTGTTGATGAGCTGTAGATGATGATCAACTGATTAAAAAAATAAAAACATCCAAATAAAATCCGGATTTGTTAAAATTGCAGGTTGGATTTGCAGGTTCTTCCTGTGTCCATGTAAGTGTTATCTGGGTGCGTTTCTTTCCTCCCACAGTCAAAACATGTTGTAAGCAAACTCATGTGTCTAAATTGCCTAATTCACACAAAAAGACCAGTCTCAACAAAAGACATTTCATTCCACAGAAATGTTCAGATACATCCACAAACAGGCGAAACTGGGAACACAAACTCAAAGCATTAACTCCCTAAAGCATAAGCATAATAAAGTCCACGTAGCAGTAGATACAGACAAAAACACATACAAATGCAAACGCCAGAACTTATGAACTAACTATAAAGACCAAACGTACTGTATACGAAACAAAGGGGCAAAATTAACTCAACACAGGTCATGCAGTGAGCTTTTTAATACTCTGGGGAAGCTGGTGGTATTGGAGTGGCATTTGTGCGTCTAGGATTTGGTGTTCAGATTTACATCAGATATACATCATAATGCATCACTGACCTCTATAGCAGTCAGTAATGCATTAATTAGCTTTCTGACAGTCACCTTCTGATCACATTCAGAAGCATTAACGTGTGGATGCACATCAACATTGGCATTCCTTGTATTATTTCTGTTAAATGCACTTTTATTTTAAAATAATAAATTTATTTTAAAGGTGTATTTGTTTTGGCAAATGTTCAATTTTACAGTAGTGTAAAATAACTGGCTGGTAGGAAGTGTCTTGGGGAGTTCGCTTTGAGTCTTTGATAATCACACTTGCGTATTTTTTTGGCGTAAATTAGAAAATTGTTTCTTAACCAAATTTTTTTTTTTTTTATGATTATGACATATAGTACACGCTATAAGTACCCCGAACATGCATAGATTTTCCTGTTTAAGAAAGGACAGGACAATTAACAAACC
Organism: Xyliphius kryptos; assembly: GCA_025769995.1. Classification (NCBI taxonomy): domain Eukaryota; kingdom Metazoa; phylum Chordata; class Actinopteri; order Siluriformes; family Aspredinidae; genus Xyliphius; species Xyliphius kryptos. Next base: position 8,687 of record JAOUQT010051869.1, on the reverse strand, counting down.
TGAAATTAATTCCTGTCTACCGTGTAAAATAATGGTAATTGGTGTTGGGTGGGATGTGGGGTTTTGGTATCTGTAGATATCTTTGACACACGCTTTCAAGTGACAGATTCATGCATATGGCTGTATAATTAACACGCCACAGTGTCACACTCTCACACACATAATATACAGTATACATCTTGGAGCTTAATGAGACTCCATGAATGTTCCAGCCTCATTATGTTCTTTTCGTTATGAACTGCTGGTATTAAGCATAAAAAATGTAAACTGATTCTGTGGCACATGCTTACTGTATATAAGTAAATAATTTCAGAAATGAATTTGTTATGAGCGCAATCCACTAAGAGCCATCATTATTATTTACTTCACTGAGGTGATATAAACAAAAAGGAAGTGGAAGTGATGTAGTGGATAACAGATAACATTATCTGCTAAGCTACAGTAGATAATTAGTTGTTTTTCAAATCCCAGTGACAGGAAAATAGCACGGCAGACACTTTCCCCTACAATTAGCGTTCCTCTATTTAGATTTCATTTGCCAGATAGAAGAGAGCCACAGCCTTTTGTTTACTATTTGTCTAATGCTTACAAAACTTATGACTTAAAATACCTAAAAAGTCGAGGTCTTCTCTACTCTTTCATTAGTCTTGAGGAAACTAATTCCAATATCAGTCCAGTTTCTCATTCTGAAGAAAACTTTTCAGACCCTTGTGCTAAAATGTTACTGTCTTTGCATTGGCAAGCCTCTTGTTCTTTGGGTTGAAGACAATCGACTCTTTGTTGAGTGGACGTCAGTAACTTCTAACATTCTACTGCACATGTACACAGTATTTTGTAATGTTATATCATGTGCTATAAACCCCCCAGGGATAAGCCCTGTTTCTTATGGCCCCACGGATGAGAAATTATCCATCAAGTGAAAATTTGCTGTGTTAACTAAAAGTTGATGACTAAAAGGATTGCTCAGCTCTCTCTCACTCTTTTTATGCATGGCTAATAATGAGGGAGTCTCAGCATATGCAGTAAAATAATTATTTATATATAACATTTAAAACAAATGTTTACACGGGTTTTCCCTGGTGCTTTGGTTTCCTTCCGCAAAGACATGCATGCTAGGTTAATGTATTTCTCTTTAATTTAATTGGTACCCTTTCTAGGGTTGTTCCTGCCTTGTACCCAGAGTGAATTTTCCATTGAAATTTTACATCCTGGAACTGCATCTGATTTTGAGTTGAGAATATACTGCAACAAAGTGTGATACTGTATGAAAGATATTATATTTGTGTTAAACAATGCATCTAAAGAGTCCAATAAAATCCTACTTTTTTATTATCAACATTATGAAACCATTTGACTGCAGGTACAACAGTACTTAAGACAACGAAAAGTTACAAAAAGTGTAGTTCCCAGCTCTAACACTAGACACTAGAGCTTCTTACTTTGAGACCCAGTACACACAGCAGCCAAATAAATCACACCAATTCACAACCTCACAATATCTAGTGTGTTTAATCATTTTCACCTGTGTATGGTTTAATCACAGCCACCAGTATGAATTAGCACAAGCCTATCCTGTATTCCAAGTCGTTGCATTGATAGTCTATGTGCACTTCCGTTGGTATTCTGCAAGGCAACGCTGTCCCCTAACACTCTGTTTATTGATTTTGAACCTGTTTACTGTTTCACATATTTGCCTTTGCCTTGCCCCTCTGGAGCTATTTGTAGATCGACTGAACTGTCACTTTATATGCCCTGAATATCGGATTCCAATTTGGATTTTTTACTCCTGGGTCCTAAAAGCACCACACCTCCATGATCAAAGTAGCTTAAGTTGCTGCATTCTGCATAGCTGGTAAATTGTTGCCTTCTGCTCTGCAGTAGACAGATCAACACATTCTTTGATAGCCGACTGTCATTTAACTACAAATTGGGTGCATTCTTACCTGTGGCAGTCAAACATACATATTTGTTTATACTGTAAATTGTTCCTTATATAATGTATATTCCATTCATTATTTAAACTAAGCATCATCAATCACTACAGTATATGGCTGTTTCTGAATATGGCACCATCAGAGCGCAGAGAGTTTTTGTTCACTGGAGTGCATGGCAGTGATTTATATAAATAGCTGTTGCTTGTAGCTTTGTCTCAGCAACAATGGCTGACTTATTCTTAGTCTGAATATTCTAAATGATATATGAGATCGGAACAAGCCAGGCACCACCCTTCGCATTGTTCACAGAGACAGGTGAGGTCAGTAAAGACATAAATAGCAACACACCCTCACACACATGGCCTTGTCTGGTGTGATGCTGTTTTTATATCCAAATCAACTCTGAAGCGTGGAGCTCAATGGGACAGTGTAGAGCTGCAGCTCCTTTATAAATCCTCTAAAAGTTTTGTAAATGAAGAGGGGTTTGAAAATGTGATTGTGAGTTCACAGAGTGATAAATGGAGTATATTTCAAAGATTGTGTAACATGATTAGTATATCATAATTATATTGCTAGTGTATACTGTATATACAGTCTGCAGAACTAAAGGGTTTAATTTGCTCCTATGAAGTTGTACACAGGAAAAAAGTTCCCGTTTGCAGTTGTTATGTAATCTCAATGAAATTAGCTTTTGTGAGATGGCACACTGTTATATATACAACCCATTAAAGGTACAGCAGATTGCATAGTGTTACATCTTTATAATGTATAAGTTACATCTTTATCATGTATTTAAATAAATACTTTATTGTTTGTTTAACATGTTTTACATCCGCCTGCGTAGCTTAGTTGGTAAACCTTGAACAAAAGTCAACTCATGTTCGAATCCTGGGGCTACAACAGCTGATAAGAAATTAGGATCTTTGTCAGTTTATCTCTCTCCCAGTCGTATAGCATGATATGATGTTTTACTAACAGCAGTAACAATTATGACCGTAGTGGTTATTATTGTACTTTTTTTTCCATCTGTGTTGAATCCTTATTGTAATGGGAAATGGTTGGGGTTTAGTTTATCTGCAATTTGCCTGACCTACATTGTCTTGGACTGTGGGAGGAAAAAAAGAAATCCATGCGTACACAACAAGATAATAAAATGTCACAGAGAAAAGACCAAGGAATCACTTCCTTGAAATTGAACCAGGATTTTCTTGTTGTGGTTGATGGTGCAACCATTTCCCTTTCTACACATTGAATGTACAAGTAATTACAATTTCCGTGATAATAATTCCTAATTGTTTATGTCACCTGCATAAGCATGTAGCATTGATTACTCAGTAGTTAAGTCTCTGGTTTTTAATCAGAAGGTCAGCAGTTCAATAACCAGCATTACCAAGATACCACTGTCGGGTCCTTGAGCAAGGCCCTTAACCTTCTCTCCTCCACCAGGGCACTGTACCCTAGCTATCCTTTGTGCTCTGATCCCAACTTCCTAAGAAGTTAGAATATGCAAATAAAATGATTTTACATTGCAGTAATGTATATGTGACAAATAAATGGACACCAAAGATGCTACAGCTAGCAAGTAACTACTCATTTAGCATCACGCGACAGCTGTGAATAGTGATTAAGAATGGCTTACACTTCACAGCACATCTCCATTTACACAGATAATAAAACACTTGTATCATTCAATGTGACTTTTAAATGGAGATTTACTTAAAACAAGCCCAGATAATTTTGTTGGCTCTAAATTCAGGCTCTTTTTAGTAAATCACACTATATTTCTTTTTTTATTTATAATAATAAACAAGTCATGCAATGGGAGGGGAGGTATCTATAATTTGTCTGTCATGCCTGAGTGGAAGAATTACTTGGCCAACCCATGTAAACTGTGCCAGCCTTTTACTTTAATATTAATGTACAAGGATGTGGTGATATCTAAAAATAAGGTAAATATTTGTACGCACTCTGGATATATTTTATTCAAATATATAAAAAAAACAATATATTACAACATTATCTTCCTGCTTTTCAGTACATTCTCCAGTCAACAAGCTGAAAATAAGTTAAATGTAAGTTACTCTGGATAAATCGTCTACTAAAAGCTAAAATGTAAATTTATGAATGTAGATTAAATAGATAAGAACAAAAAGACACTTAGTCGCAAAGTAAAATTTAGCAAAAAGCTTTGAGGAAAGAAAAAAATGTTGTCTCTCCAGGAAACCCTGCCATTATTCACGGCACACACAGTGCAATCCTTCATTAATCCCAGTTCACTACTGTATTATTTCATTTCTGGCTCCTTAGAAGTAATTGCTGTATTGTCCCTTTGTGTAAGCTTATCCACACAGTCTGTATGGATTGACCAGTCTGTTTGTTAAGCCTTGGTCTATATTTACGACCATGAGGTGGAAGCTGCTTTGTTCAGATTGCATTCTTCCAGTGAAGGACATTGACAGTCCAGGCTGGTCAACCTTTTGCTGTCTATTTTGACACACACAGTGGTAGAGAGACAGTAAGCATTGAGGTATTGGAGGTAAAAAAGCAACAAAAAAGCAGGAAGTAGCACTGAAGAAAGAAAAAGAAGGAGCCGTTGTGGATATTGCTGCACATTTGCTCCTGACAAGAGTGAGTTGTATTTAAATGTGTCCTTCTTTTCCCCAGAGACTTACTTTATGAATAACATTCATCTTATTGACCCTGAAATGATTAGCCTTTTGTAATAACAAACATGACTATGATGAAACATGTCTCAGCTAATTAATGTGGAATTAATATTGTCTCATAAAATTGCATGTTTTCCATATTACATTGAGTTTAGCTGTTTCTTAAGGAACGATAGAGCGTGAAACATGCACCGTAAAAGAAAAACTACATTTGGCTTAAACAAAGAGCTAGTGAGTGAGATCAGCTAGTGCTGATCATTTTGATCTGAACATGAGTGAAGTGAAGAAATTGCCAGAATTTGGTAAAAATACACATAACGTAAAGAAAAATCAGGATCTATTTTGCTGAAATCTATAAAGTATCTCAATGCCGACTTTTAATAAGAGTTCCCAAACAAACTATCAGAACTCAAAGGGTCATATGTCAGACAATGAGTTTGTTTGAGGGATAAGAAAAGACAAGTACCTTTTCGACTTTTCTCTGCCATCAGGATACGCCACAGCAAATTCCTCAAACGTTTTACGCCCGATCTGGCATGTTTTATGCCGGATGCCCTTAGTAATATAGCCATCGGACAATTTGGCATCTCTAATATTAAAAACTACAAATCTGATCGACTCCAAAATATCATACCACTGTAAAAAGCAGAATTATCTACATAACAGTGTTTGAACTGTATTTCTGGCATACATGTGTGGAAGATGAAGAAGTATAAGAAAAACATTATACAGTAAATAAGGTCTCTTAAGTATAATGCATGGATAGATTTTCCTTGAAATTAACATTAAAATAGCATTTAAAATTAAAATGCAAACTATAATGCGAATTTCCTGCAGAAAATGCAAGGGTGTTACACCGGGTCAATTCTGGGTTATGGAACGTTAGTGTTACATTTGCATGTAGCTGACTACAATCAGTGCCCTGGAAGAGATTTCTGTGTTCTGTTAGTTTACATGTATATATGTATGGGATACGTGTGAAGACAGCAAGTTAGAAACAGATAGATAGAGAGAGAAAGAGAGAGAGATATATGACATATGAATATCTGTACTTTAGCCTGACCCTAGTCCATTTTTTCTTATTTTCCCCCTATTTCTTCCTCTCATACTCTCACAGTAGAGCAGAATAATCTGATTCCACCCCGCATACAATTCAAGATCATGTCTCAATATACATTACAAGATAAATCACACTTGTTCATTCTAAAGCACCTTATTTTTCACACAATCAGTCACCAAAATGGGTCTGTTTTACGCTTGTTCCCTCTAGCGGGGTGTATTTTCATCTCCTCTATTCTCCTGCAGTTTGCAGTTATCCAGCTTTTGGGTACTAGATGGGACATCATGGGGAAAACAATAAAACAATAAGAAGTGGGGATAAAAATATAATGTGTTGGTGATGGTTCACTGTAAATTAAATCATCTTTCAGAAGCGGCCTGGGATTGCTAAGTGTATACTGACTATGCATGTGTGTTAGTGCTTCGTGTGAGTAATGATTGTAACAGCACAGTTTTAAACACTCTAGACGCAAAATAATGAAGTACTATTTATTCAACTGGCCGCAAAGGGGTGTTTAAGTGGGCTTCTATCACTCTGGCTCATTTGGCTCTGTCTCTTTTCTCTCCCATGTTTCTTGTAATAGTGACAGCTTGTAATGATCATTACAATCCTTTAGATTTTGTTGGTATGATTCAGAAGAGACTTTTGTTTTGAAAATTTCCCAAGAATTATGACATTCAAACAGAATTTGCTGCAATGAGCAATTTCGTCAATTTCTGAAGACTTCCTGTAAACTTTACAAACCAGGGGTTTATGTTTGTTGAACATGCAAGTATATTCCCCTAAACCAATAGGGGTACTGCTTTGGATGTAGAGTTGGGTCTTTTTATAGTTATTGTCAGTCTGTGGGTTAATTCAATTTAATTAAATTCCAATCTAATTTTATTTATAAAGCACATTTAACATTGGACATTGTCCCAAAGCAGCTTTACAGAAACATTTTATCCCAGATGAGCAAGTCGGCGGCGATTATAACATTTAAAAATAATAATAATGAAAGTAATAGTGATGATGTTGGGTCGCTGACATCTTTTGGTGCCTTCGCTGTATTAGGTGTAGTTAAGATTAGAGCATAGGTGTCCAAAATATATTTTCTAAGGGCTACTGCATATGGAAAGATACACAAATATCTGGGCCGTTTATATTAGTTGTGTCGTCTTACCTCTAATGTATTTAAGGTTGCAAAATCAATTAAATGTTGGTAAATTAGGCAAACATGAACACTTCCATTGGCTTCAGTAAAGATGTATTAATTTCCCTTTCATATGTGAAATTTTTCGCATGTTCTTGCTATCTTGTGTTTCTTTTATTATGGCATTTTGGTCACCCCATCTTGAATGCTCATTTGGTGGTAAGCTGTCTTGTATATAACCACTACTGTTTTAATGGACTATGGGGCACTTTTGTCCGTAGTTTGGATAGCCACGAACTGTTTTTGTTATAAATGTTTACATTTTTCAGTATATGGTTGCAGAGTTACCCGTTTTGCACTAAAATGCAAGACTGACTGTCAATATTCCGACCCCATCTTGTCCCTCCATATTTTGGTATGATTAGCTGGTGGCGAGTGTAGTTGCGTCATAGCAAGAAGTTTCCCGAGTTCAATTCCTGGTAGGGCAGGGTAAATTATTTCTATTTGTTTGCATCATGTGTATTTAGGTTTTTTTTCCTATTTCACAGAGTAATTCAAACTGAAAGGGTCTAGTTTGACCACGCCTTAATAAAGGCAAATTTAGCCCCAAATCTCAACATATTTGGCAAGTCACAGGATGATGTGGCTATCCATTTCCATAAAAGCTAGAATTATAAAAGCTTTGTGTATGTTTGTGTATGTCGATATCAAGGCCATTACATTTCCCAGGGATGTATTTGGAGCTGCACATGCAGCTAATTGAGTGAGAGCTCTAAGATCTGCACATTTCTATGGATCAATATCAGCACAGTGTACACCTTGTTGTTTGTTGCTAAAGCATTTTGACCTAGTTGTAGGTTTTCATCTAGCATTTCATGTTGGTGGAATATTTTTGGCCGATTGTTTGTTTGGACTAATTTTTCATGCTTTCTTTGTGCTTTGTATCCTATCAGAGCTCCAGTTTCATTATTGCCCATTGTTTAAATATGTTCTGAGTGTTTAATAACCTGTATTTTGTTTTTTGCTTCCCCTGCCTGTGAGATTTTTAGTTAACTCATTGTGTGTTAAGCTAAATAAAACTGTTCTTGTCTCCAAAACCAGTGTGCGAATAATTAGCAGTTTGTGAAACTGGTTAAATGTGTAACTGAGATATGCTTATCATACTAAGTTGATGTTTATGTTAATAACAAGTTATAATAATCTAGACAATTCATTTAACTCAACTGTTGAACTGTTCTACTCTTTGGCAGATTTAACATGGCGGCTAAAATAGTGACGTTTCAGAGCCTGGAGGAGGAGAAGGGACAGATATCTCAGAGCATGGAGCTGTCCTCACAGATCAAGAAGAAGAAATTTAAATCTAGGTATATTCTTTCTGCCTTCTTAGACTCATCATCATTGACATTATCCCCAAATGCTTATTTTTTTGGTATAATATCACAACAATGTTATTGGGATAGTTTAACTAAGATCGTTTTTACTAAGTGGCTGTTTTGGCACTTCAGTCATAATTGTAACTTGCCAGTAGAGGAGATTGTACCATCAAACTTTAGATCCCAAACACTCTAAAGTGACCATTAGGCCATGACTGCCAAGGTCAATTTTGTAGTCTTACAGTCTTGTAGTCTTACAGTTGTCAAATATACAGGGTGGGCCAATTATATTGATACATACAGATATATATATATATACAGGGGTTAGACCATGAAACTGAAACACCTGTCATTTTAGTGTGGGAGGTTTCATGGCTAAATTGAACAAGCCTGGTGGCCATTAATCTTCATTAATTGCACATTGCACCAGTAAGAGCAATGTGTGAAGGTTCAATTAGCAGTGTAAGAGCACAGTTTTGCTTAAAATATTGCAATGCACACAACATTATAGGTGACATACCA
>JAOUQT010051859.1:0-10784 GCA_025769995.1 Xyliphius kryptos | reverse complement strand
CAGATAGGGATTCGAACCGGGAATCCCCAGCGCTGAGAGGCGAACATGCTAACCACTAAGCCACCGTGCCGCCATGTGGGTCCTTGAGCAAGACCCTTAAACTTCATTGCTCCAGGGTTCTGCTGTATGACCGACCCGGAGTTCTGACCCCAACCAAGTTGGCATTTGGATAAATGACCAAAATGTAAATAGAATGACGGAGCCGAGTTTCAGCTTTGTAGGTTCTCGTCAAGACACCAATCCATCAGAGGTGTTGCGTTGGATGGCGATAGCGAACGAACAATCGAACGTAGAAAAGCCAGAACCCGTTTTTCCAAAGACATGAGGGAGCCAAGTTTCAGATCTGGAGGTACTCAGGAATACCACGCCTCGACCCTGCCTGCGCCTTGGGTTTGATAGCAATATTAAACGAACCATCCAACTTATAAAGATGAGAAGAACTTGGTTTTATTTAGTGGACATGGCAGGAAATCACGACACCAAATTACAGCCTTGAAGGTACTTGGGAAGCGAGGACTTTGGTGTTATATTTAACGATTTTTGTGTTTTTTTCCCAACTGTAGTTTAAATGGCTCTAAAGTCCTGGGGTGGAATGCTTTACATCATCAGCAGGTGTTGGCCCTCCATATTACGGGGTGATTATGGGCTGGAAGCCCTCAGTATCACTGTGTTTTTAAATCCAACAAATGTGGACTGCTTTGTTTCTGAGTGGATTTTGCCCGCTGCGGTCACCCGTCCCATCCCTAGTGGGCAGTGTTATTCCAGCAATACGTTTTTCATAATAAACTACGGAAGCAACACACATAGACGATTGGCCGAGACAATTCTGGAAACTGGAAACCCGAGACACAAGCAACCCACATAGGCATGGGGAGGACATGCAGACCTCACACCTGTTCTGCTCACCCCAACTGGAAATCAAACCCAAGACCTGGGTGCCAGCGTGCCCGCCAAATGAACACCTCAGCAATAGCTGTGTGTGTGTGTGTGTGTGTGTGTGTGTGTAGTTCCAGTCCATATCAAGGTCCTCCACCTGTGATGTCATGACTTTAGTTTACCGCTCTGGATATAGAGCGTTTTGGGGGGGGGTCGTGTCACGTTCACCATGTTTATCCACAACAATGCTGATTCAATTGGTGACCTTCGAACCCAGATATCTGGGGTGTTAAATTCTCACCACAAAATAACGCCACGCCCACTTTTAATCTCGAGGCCCCTGGATGTAGCTACATGTGGGCTTCGTTAAGCTAATCAGCCTGTTAATCATGAGATTGTTTTGTTAGCAGGTAAACGTGGTGAGGATTCCACATTCAGAACACCTTAATTCCGTCACGCCGCGTCTCCAGAAGGAATCCATCCACTGTAACTAGATGCACGGATTTTTTACGAGTTCTACACTCGCTGTATCACCACAAAGGACCCAATCGCAGCGCGGGACTGAGGAGGGGTCTCCGATTTCACCAGCGAGACAGGGCCTCCACACAGAGCCGGGACATTTATTTCGAGCGCTTGACTTTCACTCTCGCTCATTGCCCTTGACGTCTCTGATTATTTCAATCTTAAGAAAATAACGTCTCGCCGCACGTTTTTCTCGATCGGCCCTGTCACTCACAGAGCGCACCCCCCACCACACACACACACACCCCACACCACCATCACCTCACACACACACACACACACACACACACACATGTACTCCCACATGCAGACTCCCCTTATTAGAAAAACTTGTCTGCTGGAACGATGGGGAGGTCAGGACCGGGGGTGAGCCTTTGGGAGGTTCGTGGGCTTACAGAGGTGATGTTGTGAACAGCTGCAAACCTTTGGCCATCTGTAACCAGAACCTCGACGTCTTCATATAAAAGGCTACGAAGAACAATAAATACGAGGTTCTTTAATCGGCAAAATGCTGAATTCTGACACTCTCCCCCCCCCCCCCAACGAGGGGCCTTCCATTAAAACCAGGCAGCCAAGCATGCACATTCTTTGGACTCGCGCGGCTTGGCTCCCATCGCCTTCTTAAAAGGGATTTTGTGCACCGGTCCACGGGTGGCGCCTGCACCTGGAGCTGCATTGCTTTTTGTTTGTTGCACATTGAAGCTCAGCCCTTTGTGGTTGATCTATTATATTACTATAATATCAGTCTTTATGCCAATTAAGCACTATGAGCGCCCTAATACACCCCCCCCCCTTCCCCCATGACCGTTATCTCCAGTTTACCATATTTACCCCACGGTGAGGTGGAAGCACAAACCGCTGTGCACCACGGCCTAAACTTTAAGGCTTGTGTCGAAGTCGTCAAAATGACATCATTCGCCGAGTTCCCGCCACGAAACCGCTTCAGTCTCTGGCCCATAACGTCCCACGTTCTGTTTTTAAAATCACTGTCCTGTCAGTTATTTACCATAATTAAAATTCATTGTGGTTTTTCGTATCTTGGCGTCTTCGGTGAAACATTTTGCCCACCTCCTGCCCCCCTGAGCCCCTGATTTGCATTGTTCTGTGCTGGAGGCAGGACATAAAAGCTGAACAGACCTCTGTAGGTCAGACAAGAAAGATTTAATACTCGTCTAACGAGTGGGTTAAAGTACAGTCTGTCACCCGAGGGCCTCCCAGGCGCCCGAACGTGCATATGAATCAGCGCCGAGCACCGAACTAATAAAACAAAGTGTGAAGGAAGAGAGTATATTTATCTAAAGATCAGAATAATATTGGTCGTGCGAGGAGGTTCGGCGAGTGTGAGGAGGAAACACAATGCTACCATATGCTGGTCTTTCGGAGAAACATCTAGAATTGCATGGGTGCATCTCCTGGGTGCTTAGCTCGGTGGTCTCAGAGTGGAAGTGCGTGTGTGGGAGTGTGTGTGTGTGTGTGTGTGTGTGTGTGTGTGGGGAGGGCCGGCGGTGGGCAGAGCGCTGAAGTCTAGCCGCAGAGGAAATGCCCCATCTGGCCTTTCGGGCATGTGTGTGTGTGTGTGTGTGTGTGTGTGCAAAGGGAAAGTGGGAAACAAAAACACTTCACTGTAGGTAAACCGTTGGGTCTCCTCCCTCACTTCACCCGGTGCACCGTCCAATTTTCGCTTGGCCCGCACTCCCTCGCTCCGTAGCCCGATTTGATCTCGTGGGGTGATCGATGGTTACGGCGTGATCTGGCTATCGTCTCCAAAAGGCGGCGGGAACAACAAGTGTGGCCGTCCATCACGCGCTCTGTTTTGGCGCGTCCCGAGACAGGAATGCCGACGCACCAGACATAATATTTGGATTGCTATTAAGTCGCTGCCATGTGTGATAGCATAGCAAGCCGCGGCTTTTCAGGAGCAGCTCCAAGCCAGACTTCCTATGTGTGTGCGCGTGATGGAATGAGCTCCCTCTTCCTCCTCGTCTCCTGGCTTTCCTCACCCCCCCCCACCCCAACCGTTACGGAAGAAAAGTGAAAGGAAGAAAAACAGCCCCAAATTTAGCAGGTTTGGACGGGTGGGGGGAGGGGGGAGTGCAGCGAAAAATGAGAAAACCTCCGACGGGCGGCGCGGTGGAGGTGGGCAGGACGGGGCGTTTGGAAACGTGGCAAAATGAGCCACCGGGACCGTCTTATTTAGGACGAGCGCTCGGCGCCTCCTATTTGTTGTTGCTCTCCCAAGACGTTAACAAGTCCCTGGTGTTTAACTGCTCGCCGCAGTAATGTCAGCACGCCGCTGCCGCCGCCGCCGCCGCCGCGCTTTATGATCCGCCAGTAGAGAGACGCACCGTGCCAGTTGGCAGGCGTTCAAGGCAGATGCATGGTGATAGAACACAATGGTGACTCCGGCTTACATAATCACACACCTTCTGCCCGCCGCATCCCAGAGGAACGAGGAATTAGTGGTCGGATAACGGCTAAACGTGGACTGTGTGCGTTGTGTTATTACGAAGTCCTACGTCGTAGCGTAGCCGAACAAATAACTCGTGTAAAATGTTCTCTGCTGAACGTAATCTCACTTTGTTCTCCGACAGCCATGTGCCCCACGGACCTGCAGCAGCTGTGGAAGGACGTATCCGGCGTGCAGAATGCCGACGAGACGGTCAAGCACGAGGGCCTCGACCTGAGTACCAACAGCTCCAACACTACCTCATACTCCGCCTCCAAAGTCTCACCTCAGATCCCCCATCATGCTTTGCCAAATGGACAGAATACCATACACACTCCAAAGAGAGACAGGTGAGAACCGTGAGGCTTTTGTGGAACGCCACTGGGGCCTACTAAAAAATCTAGTGGAGGATTCTTAACAACGTGCACTCTCACCACACCACCACTAGGAGAACAGCGTCGCGTTCTAAGTTCCTTCGAGTCTCCTGCAGTGTGTGTGTGTTAACGTCGGGAGATTTGTCCGTCTGCGTGTCCACAGCTTCGGTTAGAAACGCACTGCAGTGAAATATTTACCGCGGTGGAGGAGCGCGCAGAGGGTAATAAAGGGGTAATAAAGTTCCATCTGGTGCGTGATATAAACAGCATGCTATTTTCCAGATTCTGTACATACGTGGCACAGGCGTGGAATGCCTGCGCGTTTTAAATGTATGTTTTGTTTGCGTGCGCTAATATTTCACGGCGCCGCTGACGGGCCTCCGTTTGAAGCGCCGCTGTAAAACGCCCCGAGTCCGTTTCATATTTGATGCCCGTGCAAGTTCATACGACTCCGGCGTGCCTTCAGCGTCCATCACACCTCGCTGTTATTTTAGCACATGCGTGTATCTGCGGGCGCAAAAGCGTGACGCGGCGATTCGGGTGGGAGTCAGGCACTGTTCTCCACTTTTCAGACCCTCTGGCAAATTACTTTCTTAAAAAGTAATTTTTCTTAAAGAAAACTAGCGACGTTTTCTGATGTTATCTGACTTTTGGAGAGACACACGTTCCTCGGTTTCTGTCCGTGAGCTCCGTTCCACAACGCTCTCAGCGCTCAGCGAGACCCGCATCCTGTTACTGCCCAAAGCTGCCACTGACGCTGCCCCCTAGTGACGGAGTGGGGTATAAATATAAATGCGTTGTGTGCCTCTGAGTGAAAAGCTAAACATTTAGCTAAATAACAAAAAATATTTATGTAATTTATGTTAAAATAAGCGGCTCTCAAATAATCGTGACGTAAAAGTAAATTTTTTAAAAATTGCGGAAATCGGTCGCATGTACGGAAACTCGCCGTCCACCATAAGTTGAACGGCAACAATAAAGAAGCGAATGTAGCGAAAGGCTTTGATGCGCTTACAATACACTACGTTTAGCGACTTTTCAGTCTCGCTAGCGTCAAATTTTTTTAGCAACTAGCAACGAATCTAGCGACTTTTCTTGCTGTTTTTGAACACGTTTAAAGGAGCAGCTGCACCACATAACTGTCTTTTAATTAAATGTTTAAGAACACAGGACAAAATATATCATGTAATATATGTAAAATGGATTTACGTACATTATGTACATTTGGGTTTAGACAACGCGTTAAAGTCTTGTGTTTATTTTGAGATTTTAGGAACAAAAAATGGGTTTATTTGTAGTTCCAACATATTTAGCACTTTTTTTTCTCTCCCGCAATGTCATTTCTTTATTCTATAGCTTCATATAGCCATAAAGCTAAACATATAGCTTCATATAACCAAACTACCTATCATGCAAATTAGCGAATTAGCAAATTATCTCAGCGCTGGGGCTTCGTAATCTGGGTGGAGTTTCCATGTCCTCCCCGTGTCCGCGTGGGTTTTTTCTGGGTTCTCCGGTTTCCTCCCACAGTCCTAAAACATGGATTCAAGGTAAATTGGATGCTCTAAATTGCCCTGTATAGTGTGTGGATGTGTGAGTGAGTGTGTACCCAGCGATGGATTAGCGCCCTGTCCTGGGTGTATCTGCCCAGTGCCTGAGATGTTCTCCTAGATGGGCATGGGGAAGATAATGGTTGGCAATGACGCCATTTAGCGATTTCCGACGACATTTAGGACAGCCAATAGCAACTTTCCTTACTGGGGAGTTGGGAACAGGGGATTCACTGTGTGTATATTAGTTGTGTGTATGTGAGTGAGTGTGTGTGACGGGTTCTTTGTGTTTTAAAGAGCAAGACTTTTCGAGTGGATCTCATCGTTTACGAAGGGCGAGTCCAGCGACGAGCATCTTACCCCGTATCCCAAAGGCAACCCTCTCCAGAGTACCCAGTGAGTACCGCGTGGGGCGTCCATGCCAATCAGCGCTCAGCACACACGCACAGACACCCGAACCCCACGCTCCCTGAAGGAAAACAGCGCGGCGGGGCTAATGCATGGCGCATGTGGACGGTGTGGTTGCCAGTAGTTTGTAATGTCTAGAACCCGAGCAGCTTCTGAATGGAGCGCGCTGTCCCACCGCCAGCACATCTGACAGAAGAAAAGAAGCAGGATCGTGCGCCGTGCGTGCGCGCGCGCCACATCAGGACGACCTCATCTGCCAGCAAGCTGCTCTGCGTTAAACGTCGCTCAGATGTGGACTCGGGACGGGTTGTCCAGACCCGGAGGGCCGCGAGCTTCCCCTCCCCTTTATGCTTAGCAGAAATCAGGCGCATGGCAGAGGATCCTGCGGTCTGGGCTCCTGCGCTACACGCTCGCCCGCTGGCGGCCCGCCAGGCCCGAAATGAGAAGATGGATGGATGTGGCTGGAAAGATGAGGAGAGAGAGAGAGGATTGATCTGCTGTGGGTCTCAACAGAAGCCAGCGCCGAGGATCCGATCCTCCCACAACAAACACAAAGGCGGCGTCTCGGACGGGACATACGCTCAGGATGCGGCGCGATCGCATCAAAGGGCACTTCCTCCGTCGGATAAACGGCCGGACGACTAGACGTTTGGAGGGGGTGGCGGGTGGGAGGTCGAGGAGGAGGTGCTGCCATTGGTCGCGTGATGTATCTGTACAACAACAACGAAATGGAGCGCTCATAAAACGCACAAACACTCAGCACACAGTCCTATTCTCAACATGGTGGCGTGTTGTCGTTATTTAGCAGAAAATTGTCGTTCTGTAGTTAAAACGCTGTCCTTTTCTTTTTTTTTAGCTCCTCCCACGAGGAACACACAGCTTCACACCCGCTGTACGGACACGGGGAGTGCAAGTGGCCCGGCTGTGAGGCGCTCTGCGAAGACATGGGCCAGTTCATCAAGTGAGTGTCACACACACACACACACACACACACACACACACACACACACACACCAAACCATCCATGAGCCCATAATCCACTCTCTATACATTGTGTTGTATATGAGTGTGATCAAATTCCACGCCGAGGTGGAGGAGGAGGAGCCTATTACAGTCCGTGACGGAGTGAGAGATTCTTCATTGTGGTTGGACAAACGCACAACGCTGCTAAATGGAGTGCTGCAGCACTTGTATGTGTTCCATTCAAACTAATCAAGAACCATTTTGGTATGTTCTCCTTTGGATGTTAATATGTGCGATGAAAACCAGGGCGGCATGGTGGCTTAGTGTTTAGCACGTTCTCCTCTCAGCGCTCGGGGTTCCCGGTTTGAATCCCAATCTGGGTGGAGTTCATGTCCTCCCCGTGTCTGTGTCGCCGGGTTCTCCGGTTTCCTCCCAAATTCCGAAAACATGGATGCAAGGGGAATTGAATGCCCGGCGATGGATTGGCGCCCTGTCCTGGGTGTATGTGCCCAGCGCCGAGACGTTCTCTCCTGGATGGGTATGGGGAACCACCCGTCCCCGTCGCCCCCCCCCCGCGACCCTCGTAGAGGAATAAACGGAACATAACAAATGGTTGGATGAATGATTCCAACCTTATGAAAACACTTTGGGGAAGGCCCATTTTCTGATCGAGCATGACCGTACATGATGTGGTGGGTTTGCAGTGGAGGTGAAGGACACGTCCTCCCGTCCAACATCAGTGTCTGACCTCATGGACCAGAAATCAGTCCATCATTATAAACATGGCTTTTTTTTACAACCGGGGAACCTGTTTTGGCGCCAAATGAGAAACCAGGTTCCCCAACTGAGTACCCCGTGGCAGGAACTGTAGCGTTCAGACACACCGTTTCTATACACACTTCATATCGCTCAGTCTGCATCACGCCGCAGTGAGAGAGAGAGAGAGAGAGAAAGAATTAAAAGGAAATTTAAAACTGAAGAGTGAGAGGCGGGTAGAGGGTAGTCTGGGTGCCCTCGGGGGGCAGTGCAGCGAGTCACCCTCGTATGACAGGCGGACGTGTCAGTCCTCTTCCGCTCTGAAGTCTCATTATTTTAACACACAAAGACAACGGAGCTGTTTACGGCCCAGTCCCCGCTCTGATCTCCTCCCGCCTTTATCTCCCAGAACCCCCTCCGTCCCCGAAGACTGCGTTGGGCTCGGAATGAAGAGAATGAAAGGGGTGAGGGGGTGGAGGGGAGTTTCGGAGGGTAAAAAAAAGAAAGAGAGAGCTCCCTTTTTGATGTCTTTGCTCGCGTCCGAGAAACAAAGGGCTCTAATTGTAAATGAGCTAATTAAGTAAGCCGCTAACGAAGCATGAAAACAATTTGCCTGACCCGACGGAGGGACGAGGGGATGGAGAGGGAGCGAGGAGGGTGGGAGCAGGGAGTTAATCAGGGCCTGGCAGGATTGAGGAGTTACGGGCGGTAACCTGACGGCGCACACAGAGAGAGAGAGAGAGAGAGAGGAGGGCAACAGGAAGGAAGGGGATTTCAAGGGATATGTCACACTGTGGACGTCCACCAGAGCGTGACCCCTGCGTGTGAGCACTCCTGCTTCCTGCAGGTCTACACGACGCACACTTCGGTGAGGGAGGGGAGTGTCGTGAGGGTCGAGCTGAAATGGAACTTGTAATAATGGTATGTTTTGACGCCATGATGTCATATGCACCCAAAAGGGCCTTCCCTAAAGTATTAAACCGCCAGTAGGGGTTGCTGTGTGGACGCCTTTAACCGTCTTTCGGGTTATCTATAGGGTTATATACTCCCGTAGCTTCAATGCTAGTCATCTGTGGGTCACCCGGACCCCGGTACCCGTCCTGGCATCGTAACCTGCCGTGACCCCGCGCTCGGGTTCTAACGGATGTTATTCGTATCTCCCGCTCTTTCTGCTGGCAAATTGCCCGAGAAGCACACGCTCTCTGTTGGGGGAGGAGGGGCGGGGGAGTGGAGGGGCATCGGAGTGGCGAAGAGATGACTGCCGCTGACACGTACATCAAAGTGCCGGGGAGTCTGGGAAAGTTTTAAGAGCAAAGCTGTTGTTTGGTTGCACGGTGTCTCATTTCACACAGCCGCAGGGCATGAGGAGAAAGGGATGCTGGGGGAAGAACAGAGAGCGAGGGAGAGAGGGCGAGCGCGGGGGCGACAGATAACGCCGTCAATCCTGCGCTCCGTAACTCAGCCGGCACTTTTTATTCATCGCTATCAGACGATGGGGAGTATGTTTTTTTTCCCCCTCCCTCGCTCCCTATTCCTCTCGCCGTCACTCTCTCGCTTTCTCACCGAACATTCTCCTCCTCTAGAGGTCCATCTGGCCACCTGCCACTCGTGGAGATCCTCTGGTGAAGTTGGGGATGATGAACCACCTATGCACTCATCCTCTCTCTCTCTCTCTCTCTCGCTTTAATGATCTCCAGCGTTCTCCTGCACATCCAGACTCCATGTGCTAGAATACTTTTCTTGGCCGTGCGTCGTAAATGCCGCTCAGGTCCCGGCGAGTAAACAGAACCTCATTGTGGATTCGCCGAGAAAGAAAACGTAACGTGGCTACCGTTTATTATACGCCATAAAGCCTGCGGTGTGTCTCAGCGAGAGTGAGCGGGAGGCGCGAGAGGGAGAGTGAAGAGTGAGGTCATGTTTTTATCATCGTTTGCTTGCAGGAGAAAAAAAAAAAAAGGGCTATCTGCTCTCTGGCTTAGCGGCGAAGGATGATGTCATTGTTTTCATTAAAATCTCTCCAAAAACTTCAAAAAAAATCAAACGACGGCGCGGAAATTCAGCCGAACGTCTCGCCCGCCAGTCTCACAGAGTCACGGGGCGATAGGAGGAATGCCGGGGATCCAGCTGGGAGTTGAACGAGAGCGTGTGATTGGCTGAGCTACACGAGTATGTCTGAGAAGTGGGTAAGAGAGAGAGAGAGAGAGAGAGAGACTGTGATGATCAGATCAGGATTTCCCCTCAGGATCGACTAATCCTCAAAGCTCTGAACTCCAGAGAGTGGATTCTTTTTCATCGGGATTAAACCCGCTTAAGTTCCTCTCCGTCGTTTCTGGAGGGAGGTGTCCGAACATGCCGTTCCGCCTTCATCCTGCAGAGTTCAGTACGCGCTGACATCATCTCATCCTGAATCATCACCATGGAGTTGGATGATTAAGCTTAATCCTGATCTGACTGATGCCCGTTAGGTCGGCGGTTCTTAAATGGTGGGTCGCGACCCGAATGTGGGCTGCGGACACGTTGTGGGCGGGTCGCGCCAAAAGTGCAAAAATAGATACAGTGGAACGTCTGTTTACTTTGACTTTAATCGGCGTGCGATTTAGTTTCCCTCGCAAAGTGAAGTTACCTTCAGCGACATCATGGAACCAAAACAAGTTTCCATATCCAGAGGGCCTTCAAAAAACCTTCCTCGATAGTTCCATGTAGGGGTTGGGGGGGGGTTGTTTCACATGCCCATCCAGGGGAGATTGTTTCAGGCGCTGAGCAGATACATCCAGGACAGGTGTACATACTCACTCATTATGCTCACACTATAGGGGCAATTTAGAGCAGTCAGTTTACCTTGAATCCATGTTTTTAGACTGTGGGAGCAAACCGGAGAACTCAGAGGAA
>JAOUQT010051848.1:0-10784 GCA_025769995.1 Xyliphius kryptos | reverse complement strand
AAAGAATCCCATTTTTAAACCATGGGCTTATTATATTTCAGTGTTATAACAGATTTCATCATCAAATCTCTTGCTCTTTCTCTCTGCAGGCAGCAGCGAGCGTATATAGCAACACAGGGTCCTCTGACTGAGACAGCTGAAGATTACTGGAGGATGTTGTGGGAACATAACTCTACTATTGTAGTGATGCTTACTAAACTCAGAGAGATGGGAAGAGTTAGTAACACACACACACACACACACACACACACACACACACACAAATAATATATGTGTAGTTTGTATGTAGGTGTTTGTAAAAATTTAATTGTGTTTGTATAATTATGTGTATGTGTATTTAATTGTGTATATGTAATCGTGTGTGTTTGTACATTGTGTTTGCATGTGCGTATATATAAACTGCATGTGGGTATATTTAATGTGTGTGTGTGTGTGTGTGTGTGTGTGTGTGTGTGTGTGTGTGTGTGTGTGTAATGTGATTTGTCTACCTGTGTGTGTGTCTATGTATATAATGTGATTTGTGTACCTGTGTGTGTTTCAGGAGAAGTGTCATCAGTACTGGCCATCAGAGCGATCAGCACGTTATCAGTACTTCGTGGTGGATCCCATGGCCGAGTACAACATGCCACAGTACATCCTCCGAGAGTTTAAAGTGACTGACGCCAGAGTGAGTTAGCGTCTCACTGACACACACACACACACACACACACACACCCACAGACATGTATTTAACGTTTGTTCTCCTCAGGACGGCCAGTCTCGCACTGTTCGTCAGTTCCAGTTCACCGATTGGCCGGAGCAGGGTGTGCCAAAGTCTGGAGAAGGATTCATCGACTTCATTGGCCAAGTTCACAAAACTAAAGAGCAGTTTGGTCAGGATGGACCAATCACAGTACACTGCAGGTGAGCACCAGCACCAGCGTCAGAGTTCAAATCGGACCAGTACCTGGAACACTGTGAGGGTTCTGATGGCTGTGGATTTGTTCCGCAGTGCCGGTGTTGGCAGAACAGGCGTGTTCATCACTCTGAGTATAGTGCTGGAGAGGATGCGTTACGAGGGCGTGGTCGACATCTTCCAAACTGTAAAAACTTTACGAACTCAGAGGCCAGCCATGGTGCAGACCGAGGTGAGTCATGTGACCCATCAGGAGTGAAACCTACAGATGCCGCCTATCTATCCACCCGGGGTCACCAACGCTTTTTGCACTATGAGCTACTTCAAGAGTTCTGAGTAATAGGAGGAGCTACTGGTTTGTTTACACATTTATAGGTCGGTCAAGTTGGATATTCCACATTCAGCAGATATTTGCTGCTCTTACTCACAAACAAAATTATGTTATTTTAAAATGACTTTTAATAAATTATAACTAAAGAGAGAACAAATTACGATCATTAAATTTGATTAAAATTCCCCATCTTTATAATAGCAGTAGAGGACGATTATGACCACAAGAGAGCTTCTAAAAAGTGCAGTCACTGTTAAAAAACCTCAATGTATCAGTTTTTTTTTAAAATTAATCGTACAATCTTTATGTCAGCTATGTTTTTACTGCAGTGACAGCATTTTACACACGGTCCCCTAGAGGCACGTACGGCTACCACTGCGATTCTGTCTGTCCTGGTGGATGTACTGAACTTCGATTTGGACAAAATATAATGATTGTAATTTGGTCTCCATTCAGTTATCTATACCTATGAACGCCAAAGCCCTTGCTGACTCAGCACTAATTCTCCCATTTCTTGAGTACCTACAAACAAGGCTGAAACTTGGCATTGTGATTACCTACAACATACATGGAAAAAAGGCTTCTTACATTCCCACATTCAATTGTTTGTTCAATTTCGCCACCGACGCAAAACCTCGGATGGATTTGGATCTTGGCAAATACCTATAAAGCTGAAACTTGGCTCCGCCATTCCTTATTATGTCCTTGGAAAACTTAACGTAAGAAAGCAAGGGGTTGGACACTCACACTATATTCAGATGTTTAATTGTCCCTAGCCTTACTCTATAAAAATAAATAAAATTTGAAACATATAAACTCCACAGCAATCATTTATTCATAAACTATTGCCTTTCAACTTTCACGTGTCCATCAAGTTCTCCACCGGAGGGCACCACGGCTATTCCGCTAGTATATACAGTACCTATACATGCCAAAGCCCTTATTCACTTACACTCATCACTAATTCTCTCACTTCCCAAGTACCTACAAGACTGAAACTTGGTGTCGTGATTCTCTACCATGTCCTTGAACTAAATAATTGCTTCGAACTTTTTGAAATTTGATGGTTTGTGCGATATCGCCACCAAATGCAAGACCATGCCAGGGTCACGTCAGGGTCTTACCATGTACCTACGTGACTGAAACTTGGCATCGTAATTCCCTACCATGTCTTTGGAACAACTAACAGGTTCTCGCTTTCCCACATTAAATTGTTTGTTTGCTATCGCCATCGAACGCAACACCTCAGATGGATTGGGATCTTCGAGAGTAGCTACAAAGCTGAAACTTGGTATTATGAACCATGTGGTTTTATGCTTGTATGTACCCCTTTCACAGGAGCAGTACCAGTTCTGCTACCGGGCTGCGCTGGAGTACCTGGGCAGTTTCGATCACTATGCAACATAAAGTTTCTCTGGACCAGCAGGACATTCTCTCTGTCTTCATCTTCTGTGCTGATCGGCAGTCTCCTGTTGTCTCTGTCCTCACCCTGTCTGTAAAGCAGGATGAATGAAGTCAGCCCTCTTACAGTATGTACCTCCACAATTCCTGTTTATCGAGCACAAACACAAGCCGGGGGGCAGCACACCCACTGGTGGGCGTCCACATGGATATAAAGAATTAATAGAGCTCGTGGACGGAGCTCCCGGGACATCCCACAGTGAACGTTCCGATTCGTTTCCTCCCCAATTGTCTTCTCCCAATTATTTGTGTCGCTAACTCGTTTCTGTGAAAGAGGAGCGATCGGGAATAATACCCGATCTGACTTCAGCAGGTTACCGAAGAAGCATTCCGCAAGGCCGTGCAATATGATCACCACCGCACCTCGAACCCAAGCACACAGACCAATTAAAGTCATTAAGACCACAAATTAGTACTAAGACTAAATGATACTTGATATAAATACGATGTCGATATATTTTGGCACAGTTATTGTTTTTTTTGTGTGTAGTATACGACATGAGGCACCGATCTCCAAACCTCGATTTGGTTCTGTCTTTAATCGGGGTGTAAAGTTCATCTTGTTAAAGTAGATCAGAGTGGTGACGTTCACTACAGTAACACAGGTGGTGGTGTAAACAGTAGTAGTGCCTTATTTGCGTTCAAATTTACGTCTTTTTCGTTCCTGAAACGCCAACTTTTAATACCGAGCATTGTAGTGTTGTTTGGATTATAATAAGTGGATCACACACTACAACCCACATGTCCACATTGTTTTGCAAAGCCATATTTAATCTAAATTTACGCTGCCACGGCCTTTAGGAACTGATAGAGAAGTATATGCATGTTTAAAAAATGATTATGTATCAGAACTGAGGAATTTTATTCATGTTTAGCATCTGATAATAATAATAATAATAATAATAATAATAACAATAATAATAATATTTATATTTGGTCATAGAACGGTGCACAGTGGCGTGGTGTTAAGCACCTCTGCCTCTCATCTATGGGGATCCAGGTTTAGTGTCCTGTTCTGGGTGTATCTGCATTTTTTATCAGCATTGTTATAAATGTGGGTGGCACAGTAGTGCAGTGGTTCTGCCTCTTCTTTACAGCTAGAAGGTACAGGGTTGTTTCTGTTACATGTCCTCCCCATGCCTGTGGATTCTTCTCCCACATTCCAAAAATAGGCTGACAGATGCATTCAAGATTCAAATTTTTCCTACATACTGGAGCTGTTCGTACCAGGGTACTCATTGTGCAAGTTCCAAGCCCAGAGGTGTGTCACTGTAGAGGATACTGATCTTCTTGGTTGGTTGGCATTCTCTCCTCTCTGCAAAAACCAATATGAGTACACTGATCTTTTTGGTTGGTTGGCGCTTCCTCCTCACAGCAAGAAATTTCTGGGTTCGAATTCCAGTGGGGTCAACAGAAGTTCTCCGCATTCCTTTTTGGGTTTTTTCTGGGGTTCCTGGTTTCCTTTCACATTTTAATGACCTGCTGATTGGAACACTGAAGATACTAAATTGTCGAGGCCATTGAGGGTTAACGAGGTGCACTTGAAGGGCTGTCCCAAGCCTGGCTAAAAAAAAAGGAAGGGCACCAGGTATAAACTGTATCAAGATGAATATACAAATATTTCCTGTGGTGCCCCCTAATGATAAAAGCCCAAAAAAGAACCAGACAATTGTTAGTGTTATTACTAATTGGGTGGAACAGACAGTGTTTTCTTCACACTGCAAGGAAGGCCCCTGGTTTGATTTCCAATGAGGTCAGCACAGTTACTCCATGTGTCTGAGTGGCGTGCTGTGATGGCTACACTGATCTGGATGTAGTTTCCATGTTCTTCCCAGGTTTTCTCAGGGTTCTCCTGTTTTCCCCCACAGTCCAAAAACAAGGATTTGAGGGAAATTGACTACTCTAAAATGGCTCAATCTAAATTGCCCCCTTATAGTGTTTGTGTATTAGTGAGTAGCAATGAAATGGCTGTGTGTGTTTGCCCAATGCCCAAAAAGTTCTCCCTTAGATTGGCATGCGAAACACCCCACGACACAAGTAAAGGATTTATTGGAAGATAATTATATGAGATAAAATGAGGAATGGCATCCTGGGTACAGCTGTACCAAGTCAAATATTGCAGTTATTTCCTGATGTGATGACAACGAATGTGAAAAATGGAAAGAAGAAGGGTCCAAGCACAAAGTGCCAGTGGCTCAGATTTTTCTTGTTATTATTATTCTTTTTAACGGGTAAAACGCGTTGTGCAGCCAAGAACGTAAGTCCTACAGACACCAAACTCAGAGGGTAGGTGCAGCTGGTGTGCATCTTCTCCGATAACAAAATTCAAAATGTTTTGCGCTATAATGCATTCCCAAACATTTTTCTCAGACTCCATACAACCATTTTTGCAATTTGGACCCATAAGCTACGCCCATATAAATTTTTGAAATGTAGCATAATTTTTGCGAACTAGTCCTAAGTCTTTCAGTCAACCCCCATGTGTTTGGTTTTAAAAAATTCAGTAGAGCATGCTCTTCAATTAAAAAAAAAAAATTTATTCCGTCAGGATGCTATATATAAATTACTCTATACGTCAAAATTTCAATTAATTCATCATTTATAAAAAAAAATACTTGATAACACTAATGTCACAGTTTACTTCTGATTGTCTCATTGTACAAACCGTCTGTAGGCAGCTTGAACCTCGGGATCGCCACTTGTATTATTATTATTATTATTATTATTATTACTCTACATAAATTCATTAGAAGCAATTACATTGATTGATTCAGTAGCTCGTCTCATTCTCTCATTTTATTCTCTTTAATGCTGATCTGTTCCTTTGCCGGTTTGCATGCGGTGTTAAAATCCACTCTTTATGATCGTGAGGTGCTGCGTAGTTCTCCGAGTCACTGCTCAGAGCTTGTTTATGTGATCTTATCCAGTATAATTTGCACTATTCACACGAGAACGTCTGTGTTCTGGATCGGAGCGGTCAGGACCGAGTGTCCGTCTGCAGCGGCTTGGCTTTATGTCACCCACAGTGGTGAGGTTCTTGGAGACGACAGCACTCTCGCTCTATGCACTACACATACTTCAGTTCGGAGCGTTACCACTGCAGCGTGAGAGGAAACCTGGTGTGAGGTCACAGTGTGTCTGCATGTAATGATATATAACAAGTATTTTTCCGTGTTGAAGACGATAATACACTCATCGTGTTGGTGTTTGGTGTTCTACCGAAGACGCGCGTTTTCCTTTGTTTTCTTTAAATGAGAAGGCAAACTGAGATTCTCAAGGACATGACCTTTCACCCAGAGCCCGTGGTCTGGCGCAGTGCTCTGGTGTAACATCAATCCGTGTTCCTACGCAGTAAAAAATCTCTTTTTCAACATTTAAACTGCACAAACTCTTCCATCAGTTGGTCCAACGTCCTCATCACAGCTTTCGTTTTGTCCCCGTCCCCTCATCCCTCAGCTTTCTGTCTTCCATTTTTTTTTCGGTTCAGTCGCGACCCCAGATCATCCGAATGTCGTCAGCAGTTTCACTCACTGATGCCAGAGTTTCTGCAATTTGACCCACCAATGTGAGCACAAGTGAGGCCTGTCCCGAAATTATTTACCTCTGACTTTGTAGTAAATGTAAATATTTTAGAGAAATGATCTTATGCTTATCTTTTTTATTTTCCTACCTTTGTTGTGAGGACAGAGTGTTGTGAGAATACAGGGGCATTTGTGAAACTTTTAATAAACTGGCAACAAATGTGAAAATGTCGTCATCTTTTGACTCGAACCCATTGCAGCGTGTTGTTGGTTTTACAAACATACTGTACGACTTTCATTCAGTTCCATTACCATGTTTCCCTGAAATTTAGGACCTAGTAGACATTTCGCTGAATGAAAGCATGTCTGCCGACAAGAACATCAGGAACCGCCACCATTGTCCCCTACCTTCACTGCCTGTTGCAGTGCAGCGGCACTCAGGACATGTTCATCACTTGCCGGCAACCCCGGCAAGTTCCCTTCCGTGGCCATCTCTTGTAAATGTGCAGGCAAGGCGTCAAGAGGCCCGTGGCCTGCCGCCATTCCTGTTGTCCCCTACTGCCAGATGTACAGCTGTACACAGTCGGCCGTTATCCCGCCGCCTGCTGCCATGCTGTGCTGTATGAGTGTAAAAAAAATGGATGTGTCCACTTCATGGAACTAGAAGACCTAGCCTCTTTGGGAGCAAAAATGTATATATTGTTATATATATTTAGATATTATGTTTGCAGATGACATTGTAATCTGTGTTAAGAGTACCGTCAGATTATCCCAAAAACAAGACAGTGTCATATTAATTTTTGCTCCCAAAGATGCGCTAATTCTTTTTTCAGAGAATGTCTTATTTTTTAATGAAGTGGTAGCATCTATTTTTAACACTCGTACAGCACAGCAGGAACAGTATACGGTATGGCGGCAAGGCAGTGGAATAACAGCAGACTGTGTGCAGCTCTAGATCTGGCAGCAGGCGAAAGGCCTCCAGATGCCTTGCCTGCACAATCACAAGTGACGACCACAGAAAGGAACATCAGCGTTGGCGGCAGGTGACGGTCTTCATGTCCTCCATGCAGCTGTTCTGCAATGGACGGTGACAGAATTTACAGTCTATCACAAAACTGAGTACACCTTTCACATTTCTGCAGATAAGTATATATTTCTATGGGACAACTCTGACAAAATGACACTTTGACACAATGAAAAGTAGTTGGTGTGCAGCTTATATAACAGTGTACATTTATTCTTCCCCCATAATAACTTAATATACAGCCATTAATGTCTAAACCACCAGCAACAAAAGTAAGTCCATCCCTTGGTAAAAGTTCCTGAAGTGTCAATAATGTGTGTGGCCACCATCATTTTCCATACCTGCATTAACTCTTTTGGGAATGAAATTTAACTTAGCTTCATAGGTTGCCATTGGAATGCTTTTACACTACTCCAAGACGACATCGCGGTGGTGGATATTCAAGACTTTGTGCTCCTCCACCTTCCACTTGAGGATGCCCCAAAAATATTTAATTGGGTTCAGGTCTTGAGACATGCATGGCCAGTCCATCACCTTTACCTTCAGCCTCATCAATAAAGCTGTGGTAGAGGTGTGTTTGGGGTCATCATCATGCTGAAACACTGCCCTGCGACCCAGTTTCCAGAAGGAGGGGATTATGCTCTGCTTCAGTATTTCATATTGGAGTTCATGTGTCCCTCAATAAAATGGACTTCCCAACACCTGCTGCACTCATGCAGCCCCGAACCATGGCATTCCCACCACCAGGCTTGACTGTAGGCATGACGCACTAATCTTTGTACTCCTCACCTGATTGCCGCCAAACATGCTTGAGACCATCTAAACCAAACAAATTAATCTTGATTTCATCAGTCATCATCAGACTATAAGAAATGGTTCCAGTAGCCCATGTCCTTTGTTGACATGTCTTCAGCAAACCGTTAGCGGGCTTTATTGTGTACAGACTTCCGAAGAGGCTTCCTTCTGGGGTGACAGGCATGCAGACCAATTTGATGTAGTGTGTGGTTTATAGTCTGAGCACTGACAGGCTGACCCCCCATCTCTTCGATCTCTGCAGCAAAGCTGACACTTGTGCACCTATCTTTCAAAGGCAGCATTTGAATGTGACACTGAGCACGTGCACTTTGCTTCTTTGGATGACCAACACGAGGTTCTGAGTAGGCACTTCATCTCGGCCACTGTGATGCAGCTCAGTTTCAGGGTGTTGGCAATCTTCTTGTAGCGCAACAATTTGTCTTTTAAGATACTCAGAGAGTTCTATGCCTTAAGATCTAGTAGAGATCTCACCGGAGATCTAGTAACACTAACAAGTGACATAATTTTCTGGAGGGAAAATGACAAGCAGTGCTAAACGTAGTTTTTTAGAGATGTACCCACTTTTGTTGCCAGTGGTTTAGACATTAATGGCTGTATGTTGAGTTATGTTGAGGGAACCATATCCTTACATATCTGCAAACATGTGGGTGTACTCACTTTTGTTATACACTGGTATATAAAAAAAGGTACAGTGAAATCTGTCAAAACTTGGTCTGGTGACAGTGAAGGATCCCTACTCTCGTGTGGGAGTGTAGTTGTTCTGGCATTATGAAAACTTTCTGAGCTATAGCTAGACAAATTAAGCCTGTTCTTAGTTAGCACACTAGTTTCCTGAAGGCAGCTGAGCTAGCGTGACCATAGTGAGTCAAAAATCACGGACAAACAAAAACTTTGCTAGGTCTTACTTTCGGGGAAACACGGTTGTAAGCGGGTGGGTGTGAGCAGGAAAAGTGCATGTTTTGGTATTCGTGGTTAAATGTACAAAGTAATGGCGTTGCAGGACCGTGATCTTTGATAGACAAGTATTTGTTAGTGTGAAAGGGAAAGTGTACAAGATAGTATGAAGACCTGCGATGTTGTAGAACCTAAAAAGTACCCCTGACCAAAAACCAGGAAGATGAAAGAGCAACACTTAAAAGTTAAAGCCTTTGTTTCTTTGGTCCCAGCTCTTTGCAGGTCATTCATCGGGTTCTTTCGTGTAGTTCTCGTGATCATTTTGACTCCAAAAGAGTACATCTTGCGTGGGGCTCCAGATTAAGGGAGATCATTAATGTTTTTGTTACATTTTTTACATTTTCTTACGATTGCTCCCACAGTTTCTTCAGCTTTACAGTTTTTCCCTTTCTAAAGGTAACCTGGTGTCAGAAGAATTTTTTTTTTATTCTAGTTTTTACTGGATCACCATAGTGAACAAAATCAGATCTGGTGATCATCAACAGCAGAGAGGAACAAGTGAGTGAGAGACTCTGGGTCAGGGTGTCTATAAAGCCTATTCCAGGGCAATAGGATTTCTGGACAGGAAGTGGCACATACTACACACCGTACAACATAAACAATCCTACTGATGGCACATGACATTCTGCTGGTGGCACTGTGTACCTGATGGGAAACTATTACACCCAAAAGAAGAAAGGAAGCAAATACTGAAACTTTCATCGAACAGCTGCATTGACCATGCTGAGGCACTAGGGGGAGCACTTATCCATACTAGCCGCTTACAGCAAGCACCACATACATTTACATTTGGTTATTTAGCAAACGCTTTTATCCAAAGCGAATTACAATTAATTTGATCATTTGGGTTTTTAACACAGAGTTGATACAGCACTTATGAGAAATGAGGGTTATGAGTCTTACTCAAGTAAGTAAACTGGTAACTTCAGTGGACCTGGGATATCAACTTTCAGATTGATAGGCCAACACCCTAACCACTGACCTACCACAGGGAGAGCGGACACAACTAAGGGTCTCTGGTTTAAACACACAAGCAGCTACATGGGCAACTTACTAAATGTCTCTGGTGCATAATTTTCAATGCAGGATAGCAGGAATGGAACCCTGGGTTAAAAAGCAACGCACACTGCACCAACCCCTAAAATGAACACACAATCAAGGTGAAAAAGGGACACGGTTGGGAATCAGAAAAACGGATAGCACGTCTCTGAAGGTATGCCAAGGTTATAGCCACCTTACAAAGTTTGAAAAGAGTTTGGTCAATGATATTTTTTCAGATTATGCGAACACTTACCTGATACAGGGATTTGTAGAACTAACCCGTGTCTGCACTACAGAAAGAACTTGATAACAATGTAAAAGGTTTTGTTTTTGACTGAGTGATCGCTTTGGAGTTTATGTATTTCAAATGAACCCATCATTTTATAGAGTGGGGTTTGGGGCAGTTTTAAAATCTAAAAATTAATATGTGGAATGAATATAGTGTGAGGGCCGCACAGTGGCTTAGTGGTTAGCACATTCGCCTCTCAGTGCCCAGTTCGAATCCCTATCTGGGTGGAGTTTGCATGTTCTCCCCGTGTCTGCGTGGGTTTCCTCCGGGTACTCTGGTTTCCTCCCACATCCCAAAAACACGAAGGTAAAATTGAATGCCCTAAATTGCCCTGTATAGTGTGTGTATGTGTGTGTGACTGTGTGAATGAGTGTTTACCCAGCGATGGATTGGCGCCTTGTCCTGGGTGTATCTGCCCAGCGCCCGAGATGTTCTCCCCTGGATGGGCATGG
>JAOUQT010051837.1:0-10784 GCA_025769995.1 Xyliphius kryptos | reverse complement strand
GAAGGAATCCAACGTCCTTGGCTTTGAACTTTCCCTGTCCTCTCAACCTCCATGTACCAGCTAAGGCCTGGCAGCAGAGGGGACTTAAGTGAGTTCTGTGTTTCTTTTCATGACCCAAATTGGACTTCATCTAAAATGCTGAGAAGAGTGTGATGTCACGTTTTTTTTTGGTGCTTAACAGGACACTCTACTGCTACTAGCCATCAGCGTTTCCACCAGAATGGTCAGTTAATTATTCTAAACACTCTAAAAAAAACGAAACAAAAACAACACAAATATATACATATTCAATTGTGTGTATATGTATATACAACATCTGTACATATGTATTTTCCTGTCAAGTTTGTAAAATGTTCCTTTTGCTCTTGAGTTCAACATGCATTCCTTTTCGTTGGAAGGCTTGTTTGATAGATTTGCTGAATTTTTATTGATTTTTACTATAGGTTTGAAGTTTTATTTTTAAACCTTTTATGCTTTCATTTTTTTTTAAAGGCTTGTAGACTGGTTTAAAAAAAAAAAAAAAAAAGAGTAAAAGGAAAAAAAGCAAACATATCCAGTCACTTGTAAGATGCGTAGCATAATGGAAGTGGGTGGGAGGGTCTTGTAATAATGTAAATCTCAACCATCTTTCCTGTCTTCTGTGTTATGGGCTGATGTTCTGACCGATGAATCCAGGCATTTGGTTCATGATTGCCGTTGGACTATTCATATGTTCTTCGGGGGAGGGTTTAATGTTTTTATCCAATTGTTATAGTTTGTTTTATATGCCAAGTATATGTACAATGTAAAATACTTCATGTGCTTTCAAATGCT
Organism: Xyliphius kryptos; assembly: GCA_025769995.1. Lineage (NCBI taxonomy): Eukaryota > Metazoa > Chordata > Actinopteri > Siluriformes > Aspredinidae > Xyliphius > Xyliphius kryptos. The sequence goes on along the minus strand of JAOUQT010051837.1, from coordinate 9,971 downwards.
TTTTCTGTGAAAATAATGCTTGGTCTCTTTATGAAAAATGTCTGGTAATTGTAGCACCAACACAAGATCTAGCCTGATCTCTGCAACTGCATCATGGTCAGTGTTTTCCCATCGCCTCTTCAGTCTCTCGCTCCAACTCGATCCACTGTTTTAGGAATCATGTACATCTCTACCTCTCTCTAAAGGGTAGACCCTGCATTTCAATCAGTGTTACCCCAATGTTTTTTTTCTATGGACATTAATACATTATTTTTATGTATCAATACGATTGAAATGACTGGTTTGTTTTTTCTTTTCTGTCTCACATAAGGCCTTGACTGTTATTTTAATTTGATCCTGTAAAAATGAATGTAGCTTGTGAAGAACCTGTTTTTAAATCTGGTCATCTTCCATTCATTTTGCACAAACCGTTTTATATCATGGGTTAATATACATTTCAAAATACACTTTATAGATAAAGCTCTGGACACCTCTTGTAGTAAATGGGTGGTTAGTTTTGCCACAAATTCTCTTTTTTGTGTCGTTCAGGGCTAAATAGGTTTTAATTTTTGCTTTTTTCCTCCCTAATAGAACCTGGCCACACATTTCAATAGCCCTGTGTTTGGCCTGCAGTCTAATTCATTTCAGTTCTTGTTGACCAGTGTAGGCTTTAACGGTGTATACACTTTAAGACCTGACGTTTTAAAATCGCAGTTTTACCAACAAGTCATGTCCCAGATCAGTATTTCTTTTTGATACAGTGCCTTGCATAAGTATTTAGCCACTTTACATTTTTTAACTGTCTAGTTTTACAGCTTGAAATTAAAATGCACTTAACTGGGTTTACCATCTGACTTTTTCGATTGTGAATATTGTTTGCGACAACTTTAAAGTGCATTCATGTTTCATTAAGTTTATTGGATCTGAACCAGAGCAAGACATAATTTTGTTTAAACAAATAACTTCAAAGTTCCAGTCCTCCCCTGACAGTAGCATCAACCAAAAGCTGGTTGGACAACTTTTTGAACAATGCTGTGTATTGGTCTATGAGCTTGTTGGTTTTCTTTGGGATTTTTAAGCGGCTGAGAGAAATATATTTTTACCGACTGAGTTGGAGGCGTAGGACTTTTACAATATGTGAGTTCAATAGAGAAACCCCAACCTTTTTACACACAGGAAGAAGGTAGCAGCTGGCTGACAACTAAATTTAACATGCAAATTATAGACCTCGTTTTCAAGAAAGCTGGGACATTTTGTAAAAACGTAATAAAAGCTGATAATTCTTAATTTGATCATTTGCTTGATTTTTTTTTTTTTTTTTTTTTTTTTTTTTTTTTAACATTAAAAAGACAAAAAAATTGTAATTGTATAAAAACAATACAGTCTCAGCCTGCAACTCAAAAAAAATGTCTGAAGGTGGAAGACTGCCGAAAGTATCCAATTTTATGCTCTAAACTGCTAACGTGAGAGCATCACCATTGAGGAGAAATAAGAATTTGTAATGGTTCATGACTTGTTACCAAACTTGGTTTAGAGTTTCAGTTTTGATGTAGTTTTCTGCAAGATTGCAATCGTTAATTTTATCTCAAAGCAATGTGCAGTGAATCAGGGCAAGAACACTTGTGCCTGTAAAATGTTACTGGCTATTCAAATCATTTGTGGAAATGTCATGTGGTTGAGGTCAGATGAGGCCATGTTGCATTGTCTTTTAGGAATTATTTTAATATTAGTATGAAATTGAGCATTCAGATTGTCATTAAAAAGGGCAAAAGACAGCATCCGTCATGGCATCTACAAATATCCAAAGATCCTGTTGTTACACAGACTTAAACTAGTAAGATAATATAACTTCCAAAAAAGTCAGTGGGTTTGTGCCCAGCCTCATTCTGCACAAGTTTCAACAGTGCACTTTGTTGACACTGTGTTGAATGGTCTGCAATACAGTGCTGTCGCCTATTGAAATGTGAGGAATAATGAAAAGAATCAGGACTGTTGAAAAGCTTAAATTATATAATACAGATGAGCTAACCACTGAGCTAACACTCCCTCCAAGTTTCTTGAGGAAAACGCGTTGGGCAGCCAAGACCATACATTTGCCAAACCAGGTGCAGCTGGTGTGTATCTTTGCCAATAGCAAAAATCACACCGATCTGCCGATAATTGGTTTTATAGTGTGACAGCACATTTAGGCTTCTAACTTCTACCCAAAATTTTCTGACTACACATTTTTTCCCCCCAGACTCCAAACCACTTTGCAATTTAGACCCATTAGCTACTTCGTTTTTTGCTAATTAGCAAAGTTTGAAAAACCTACTTTTGCAAACTTCTCCTTGGTTGTTGTACTTGTGCTCTTAAATAATTATCAAACGATGTTTTGAGTTTTCCAAGTCAGACTGCTACATACAAATTAACCCATATGACAAAATTCTAATACATTAATCATTTAATAAAAAAATCCAAAACTCAAATGTTTCACTAAAATTCTACAACTTCATACAAACATCCAGCAGTCCCTGAGAAGGCCAATTAAGTTTGGTGCACTTATGTCTCTTTAGGAGGTGCTATAAGGTGTCCAATTAGTCCTACCAACATGAGTCTAATTAATTGAGTGTCCATGGAGACGAGTTAGCATAAACATTCCGGAACATCTGAAAATTCTATTTCACAGCAAAACCCACACATACACACACCAAAAAAACATCTTTAGAATGGTGGTTTTCATAGTGATACAGCATTTAGAATGTCAGATCAATTGTGTTAAGACAAAGCTCAGGTTTACCAAGCAGAGTTAATTTGTAAAAATTGAAATGGCATTAGCTTGTGAAGCTATCCTCAGGCAGCTTGAACCCTGATAAATCATTAGGCACTGTGCTGTTGGCATTCCAATAGTAAGTTGATTTGGATAAAAGTCTCTGCAAAATGATTAATTGTATAAGTAAAACCACTTGTAAAGTCTGACATTGATGTCAGGTGAGAGTGACAATATCCTAATCCATTTCATTGGTGATGGATGGGGTTTAGATGGGGTATTGTGTGGGCTGTCATGTAAGTGTGTCATGTCACACCAATTTTAAGTCCTTCCTATGCCACTGACTTTACTCAAAAGACACCAATTTGCTTCCATGTCTCAAACACATGACCACATGTAATTAAAAGATTTAATGGAGTGACTCTGCAAGATGGGAAAGTTAAGTTCCTGCTCTACGCAAATGACCTGGTGCTGCCTGAACTGGGGCCTGGTGATAAACTTAGACAAAACCAACATCATGATCTAGGAAAAGCTCAGATATCAGGAACATGGGTACCAGTTTACCCGGGGCAGTACCATGATCCAATTCACCCATAGTGCTGTTGGTGAGTGAGGTCTGGGGTCCACATAGTAATCACAGCTCCACCAAATTGGACAAGCATCTAACAAAAAACACTGCATGCAGAATTCTACAGAATGATTCTTAAAGACCAAAGAAACATGCCAACCATTCATCCATCGCCAGTGGGGTGAAATCAGGCCGTTTTCTCCAAATCATAAACATACCAAAAAATAATTTGCATTTCTGAATGCACTCGAAGTTTAAAGCACTACAAATGCAGTCTGCAACCAACCTGTGTTCAGCCAGCCAAAGCAAACTCAAGTCACTCCATTACTTCTCTCTTCATCGGCTCCACATAGCTGCTTGCATTCAGTACAAGGCACTGACTTTGACCTACAGTACAATCTCTCTTTTACCTACAATCCATATTTCCAAATTACACTTCAACTCGTTCACTGCACTCTAGAGATGATTGTCAACTGGTGATTCAACCTCACTCTGGCGCTAATTCTGACTCAATATTGGTCGCCACTGCTAAACGGTGAAACGATCTTCCCAACATTGTTCATGAGGCTTTGAGTCAGCTCAGTGGTCAGGGTGTTGGACTATCAATCAGAAGGTTGGGGGTTCAAACCCCAGGCCCACTGAAGTTACCAATGTGAGTCCTTGAGCAAGACCCTTAACCCTCATTGCTCCAAGGTCCTGCATCAACCCTGTGTTCTGATCCCAACCAAGTTGGGATACTTGTAAGTCGCTTTGGATAAAAGTGTCTGCTAAATAACTAAATGTAAATGTAAATGTAAAAAGTGCTATATAAATAAATTACTTGAACTTAATATATTTTAATATTTTCATTTTATTCTTCCTGCTTTTGTTGTATAATGACAATAAACATTTCTTATCATCTTATGAAAAGCATAACAAGGTTCGGCTTGTCCTTCTGAGAGGTGCCAAATTATTTTAAGTACAATGCCCCTCAGTAATACCTCTGACACACAGTCAACAGCTGAATGCAGACTGACTTGAGTACAGAGAATTTGGCTAATAAAGGGAATATGTTTCTTTTTCGCAATTCTACAGATGGCCGAGATTTAATGGAACTGGACAAAACCTGTACAACGGGTATATAATGATGTGTAGAAAAATAGTCTTCCTGACACATTAACACTAACCATCCATTATTAAGCATTTCCAGTGAAAAACACCCATTAGCTGTATAATTAAACTCTTAAAAATGCCTTAATTGGAGGCCACAGATGAGGCTCAATCTGTGGGTGTGAAACCGGCACCACATTCACAGGAATGATTTAATTAGTCATTCAAGTACACATAAATCATGATACATTCAAGGTCAGAGGTGAAGGAAGAATCATTGGCTCATAGTTCTTGGAAATTTTTATCTTGCCTGATTCTTAATTAGTTTGCACCACTCATGACTAAACTGCTGATCAGATCCTACCGCGGCATGGAAATGTAAAGAAGCTTCAGCCGCTTACTGAAATAAAATCAGCTTCTTTTTAAATATTTAAATGAAACCAGTTGAACCAGTTTACCAAAAATATCTATGTGTACATCGGCACACGGTTAATTCAGAAGTTTTTAAATGAAGAAAGGCTATTTAAAGTGCTTATATTATCTGTAAGTTTAGGTAAAAATACTCTTTATATTGCAAATGTGCAAAAGACACATAAAGGGTTTTTGTAATATACAGTACTTTGCTGCAGTAATTGTAGAAAAACCCTTTTCAATTCACTTTTTTTGTCAAAATTAACACATCGTCTCAAAAGATTGCATCATTATGCTGCAAGCAGGTCTAGGCAGGTATTATAGTTTTGGCAATTACAGGACTGTACCTTCACTTTGTACAAAATCTAAACTACTGACTTGTGTTATTTGTAAGTTGCTTTGGATAAACTAGATTAACCAAATTATCTTTTACACACAACATTTGTTTTTACATTGAGGTAACGTTGCATACGGTTTTTTCTTTTTTTATAGAGTTTGATCCAAATCTTAACCATTAAAACTTTTACACTAATAACCATAATGTTACGCCAGCCATCATTCAGTTTGCTGACGACACGTGTTGGACAAAACTGTCTGCGCATTCATTCAAAAGGAGAGAGAGACCGACACTTAAGTAAATGAACAAAGCTTATATTTATTCAGAGGATCTGGGAAGACCACACAGAGCAGCACCTTGCCCTCTATGTCTCTTCGAAAATCCTCATCTCTGACATTCTCTTTTATGCTAAGCATTCAAGGTAATTCAATCATTTTCAGAAGGATGTTGCCCAGTTTCCCCCTCATCGTTCAAGGTGAAAATCTCTTCCAGGAGAATCTTAAAGATTGCGTGTCTCTCAATTTGACCTGTTTTTTGTATTATGTTTCCGCTTCTCTATCCCGAGATATAGTTTAATCAATGTGTGTTTTGACTTAATCGGAGTGTTAGCGTGACCTCGCCCGGCATCTGCTCACCACAGCCTTGTCTTATAAGTTTTAACAAACTTTTAAATCCCACACACAGTTATAGTAGAGCTGATCTTCAACAACGAGCGGGTCTACCTGGAGGACATGCCTGGAGACCTGGTGCCAGGATAATAATCTCCTACTCAACGTCAGCAAGAGAAAGAAGCTAATAGTGGACTACAGCAGGAAACAGATGAGGAGCTACCACCCTGTGAGGATCAACAGTGATGAGTGGACAGCCACATTAAGAACCTGGCAAAGAGGACTCGTCAGCGTCTTTTCAACCTCTGATGCCTAAGGGACATTTAGACTGCCCTTTAAGGTCCTGCAGAACTTATTTTCCTGGAATGTTAAGAGCATTCTGACAGGGAATATTAGAATATGGTTCAGAAACAGCACCCAACTGGATAGACGGTCCCTGAATCAGAGTAGTACTTCCAGACCTCCTGACCATGTACAGAAAGCTGACTCTTAATCAGGACTAAACCCTCACAAATCTCGAACACTAGAACACTCAATAACTTTTTAACTTTGCACCGCATTAGTTGCAGATACTCTTATTTATTTAATGCTAAATTATATTTGTATATTTTTTTATACCTTTGTATATAAGCTGCACTACCTGAGCAACTTGTGTGGGTTGTAGACACCGCCTCATGCTACCTCTATGGTGAGAGAACTGACCAAATGCAAAAGAGACCAAAACATCAGCCAGAAAGGATGAGAAGAGAGAAAAGGGGTGTGGTCACCACCTGCAGAAGCACTCCTTTATACTCCTTTATATGGGGGTCTTGCTAAATGCCTCTAATTTCTACCTGTTGTCTGTTCCATTCGCACAACAGCAAGTGAAATTGATTCACAATTAGTGTTGCACACTAACTGGACAGGTTGATTTCACAGAAGTGTGCTTGACTTGAAGTGAAGTGTTCCCTTTATTTTTTTAGCAGTGTATATATCTGCTTAACATTTTATTTTTTATTTTGGGGAAGCCAAAACCCTTCACTTGCTACCTGTAACGTGTATAACTATGACTGTAATGAATAAACGTTGATTCGACCCTAACCATAACCACAACCCTATAATATAATTTGACTTTAAAAGGCAATGATTTATATTGTGGCCCCCATCTTGCAATTTACAAGTGTTTAATTCCACAATGATTCCAAACCTGTACACAAATGTCATCTTCTCTACATTTCAGTATCTGTCTCTATGAATATGCTTTCATTTTCTTTTTCCACATACTTCCAAGCACTCATGGCTATGTTTTGTTCCTTACAGACCTATTGGTGTTTCACGTCTGTCTGTATGAGAAGGTGAGTATCTTGCTAACGGTGTTTGCTGCCGTCTGCTCTCTGAGCTCCACACAGCATTGAAAAACAGAGCCGGCAGTTGAAAGGATGATTTTATCAGAGCTTCACCAAGCTGGTCTGCCATACCTTAGTAGTAAATGCAAAATCTCTTAATAACAAAAAATGACTACAAATAAATGGTAAGGCAATAACACAGTTAAAATATATATGCCTTATAATTTAAAAACAATGTAAAACAACAATAATATTATTTTTATTTTATTGCTGCACTCAAAACTGAACAATACAATGAGCAGAATGTTTACTCATAAACTGATAAACTGTCCTGGCCAACAACTGACATTTGTTTAGCAATTACTTGAATGCTGCAGAGCAGAAAATGTGTTCTTAAGCTAAACCTATAATACCTTTTAGAGGATAATTAAACACTGCTTTATTGAGAAAAGCCCCGAGGTCTGGCAGATGACGAGGCTAAAAAACTCACAGTCTGAAAACAATTCTCCTAAATCACAGCTAAGGCTACTTCCATAAATATCTGAATTAATAGCATAAACCAGCACAGTATGTTAAACGGATGGAGGCTACAGCTGGTATTTAAGCAGGTCTCACAGATTCATTAAGAAATGCTTTGGTAGAAGTTTGCAATGAGAAAGAAGCCCGGCAGTGCCAGGGTTTGTTTGGCTCACTTGCCCATTTCACTTGACCGCTCCTATAAAAAAAACTTTTCTCTATAATTTGCTCTCAATCAAGGCACTATATGAGATATGAAATGACTTTGAAGACGCATCTCAGAAATATTACAAGATAAAGTGTGAAGCATGTGTGTACACTATCATGAATCAGAGAAAACTCATTCGGTGTATCCAAGCAGCACCTCATTGTTCCTGTATTGCAGTGGTCTAAGATCAATAGCAGTCCGGGTGGGAGAAGCGGCCACAGAACATTTGGACTAAATCAATCCATACAGTGCTCACAGTGTCTGCATTTGACAAAGCTGAAGAATCTGTTGTGGCCGCCTAGCATTGTGAGAAAAGCTTGAAGAAAACGGTTTTCAGGATAATTTTATGAACATTGACATGAGTTTAAGCCTCGATTACTACAAAAGTACAAAAATGGAATTCTAAGACTGCAACTAAAAATTGTAGAACAACATTTCTCCAAGTCTTCAGACTGAAGTGGTTAAATTGCATAAACTGTTCATTTACATTAATCCAAGTAATTTAACATCCACTAATCCTCTGCTAGGATCACAGAGGGCCAATCCAGCAGGGAACATTTTGGGTGCTGGGCAATTACACGAGGGACATGGCATCAATCCATCACTGGGCACACACTCACTTGCTCTCAAACACATACATTATATAGAGGCAATTTAGAGCAATTTATGTTTTTGGACTGTGGGAGAAAACCAGAGAACCCAGAGGAAACCCCCACACACACCGGGAGAACATGGAAGATCCACTAAGCCACCATGCTTATTTTGTCTCTCATTGAAAATGCTGGGATGAGAGTTATATAGACTGAACACTACATTTCCATTTGGTCATTTAGCAGACGCTTTTATCCAAAGCAGCTTTCAAGTACCCCAACTTATTTGTGATAAGAGCTCATGGTTTGACATACAGCATCCCTGGAGCAATGAGGGTTAAGGGCCTAGCTCAGGGACCCACATTGTTAACTGTCTCCCCAGCATTGAGCGCCAAACATGCTAAACATTTAACCATGTGCCACCCAAAACCGTTAAACAGCACAATTTATGTGTGGATGGTCAGAAATTCAAGTTCGGACGCTGCAAAAAATATTGTACACCAAAAGGTACGAGGTACAAAAACCTATTTGCATATAAGAGTGCAGAAACATCTCTGGTCACTAAATGGTAAACCTCCACGATCATTTTCAATCTTGCAACAACTGAATGAAACTGCAGGTTTATTGCCGGCTTTATAAACTAAGCATGAAAAATGAGCAGAGAAATTTGCTTTAATGGGCTCAGTGCTGTACCTGCAGAGAGTCTTGGCCGAGTCCGGGGTGTTTGCATCTCCTGGCGTGCGTGAGGGAGCATGTGGTAGCGCTTAGCCTCATTCACCAGGTCACGACAGGCCTCAGATGACTTGATCAGCTCCTCATTGTCTACTACGTTCAGCAGGTAGCTTGGATGAATAAATGGCAGTCTCACTACAGCCAGTAACTCTGATATGTGCTGCAAGAGACACAGAAAGCAAATAACATTGTTAAAATACAGTAGGTTCAATTGATGGATTTATATGATCAATCTTCATATAAATCTTTGCTGTCGTCTTAGTAACACAAAGACCACTGAAACATATGAGTCATATTCATTTTGTAAGTTGGCCTGACATACGCCATACGCCCTTCCCCTGTATAAGGGTGCCGCTCCTTTTTCTGCCTTGCCACCATAAACTTCAGAAGTATTCATGTAGTCAGAGTATTGTTGAGCAGACTGTACAACTTTGCTTCCGTGACTAACAACAACAGATAGCCCGTTTTCAAAGGTATCCCAATGTTCGCAAACAAAGGTTACAGCCATGTTGGGAAGTTTGAGAGCAACAATTTCCTTGAAGAAATTTTTCCAGAAATATGTGACTGATAAAAACAAGCAGTTATCTAATGCTGGAATTTGTATAACATTGAAGGCGGGGCGGGGCGGTTCAGTGGCTTAGTGGTTAGCACGTTCGCCTTTTAGCACTGGGGAAATTTGGTTCGAATCCCAATCTGGGTTGAGTTTCTCTGTTCTTATCGTGTCTGGGTGGGTTTCCTCCCACAGTCCAAAAACATGGATTCAAGGTAAATTGGCTGCTCTAAATTGCCCTTATAGTCTCTCTCTGTGTGTGTAAGAATGAGTGTGTGCCCAGTGACAGATTGGCGCCCTGGGTTGGGT
>JAOUQT010051805.1:0-10785 GCA_025769995.1 Xyliphius kryptos | reverse complement strand
TGTAGTCGTGTTGGGTCAGCAAATAAAGCCAGTTTCGTGGGTCAAACTCCTGTCTCCGGTCCTCATCATTTCCACCCCGCGACAATAATATAATATTAACCTATTTAATTTTTTTATTTTTTTATATTTAGACATTCTTACTTGAAACTAGAGAATACACTGTAAAACCTGTAAAGAGCATTTATAAGCTTTTACAAGTCACACTATGTATGGAGTCTCTTTCAAAGAAGTAGTTAATGACAACACTTTGCACTTTGCCTGTAAAGAGACCTTTTTTCAAAAACAGTTTAAGTTTAACTTAAAAAGGATTTAAGTTATTTTTAGGACAAGTGCTTGTTAAACACAAATGTTATAAATCATTGTCACTGGTCTATTAAGGGCATGTTCTTATAAAACTTTTTAAGTATGGTTATAAACATCTATGGACATTAATTTTTATGACAAGTATTGTAAAGCATCATTAATAGTTTATGAAGCTTTATCCCTTTTTTACTTAATTAGTGCTGGTAAAGACTTCATAACTTAAAGATAAGATCAGTTCAAATCATTTTATGTCTGCCAAAACACTTTGCGTTAATGTTCTGTTTATAACCGTTTGGATACCACTTGGCTCTCACTTAGGGCCTTTCCATTGCCACTTTTTCCCTCTCTGTATAGAGTGGTGATTATCAGTTGTCAGTTGAATAGCGCCATGATAGCTTCCTGCTGCGATTATTTTGGACCTTCCACTGAGCATTTTCACTGCGCCAAGACTGTGCCTGAAGCATTTAACACACCTTAAAGATGACAGCCCACACTTAAAACAATGTAAAACAAAGTGCGTGTTCCAACTTTTAACATCCAGTGTCATCCAGTAATTGCAGCTTTTTTGTAATAAATTTGCATTAGGTAATTTCGTGGGCTCTTTTATCCACAGTGACTTACAAACGAGAACAAATGTCAGTAGTTAAGGAGAAACCAGGTACATTGTAATGTTCTCAAATCTGATTATTATCCAATTTGGCTACCTTTATATTTATTGCAAGTGGTTGTGGAAGTGACGTGTTTTAAGAAATTCCTTAGAAATGCTAAGAAACTCAGCCTTATAGACAGTGTTGGGAATATTGTTCCATCATTTAGCAGTGGTAAATAATATGGAGTCATGATATGCACCACAGTGAGTTTGAATCACTGATTGACATTCATCAGAGCACAGTGAAAAAGTTGGAGTGTATTTTGAAAAGGTGGATTAAAGTTAAGAGGGGGCAGCTCTAGAGATTGTCTAATAGGCCAGAATCAGTGTCTTATACTGAATGTGAGCAGCTACAGGGAGCCAATGGAGAGAGATGAGAAATGGAATGACATGAGTTTTCTTTGGTTGGTCTGCAGACTTTTGAATCAGCTGTGGGGGCCTGATTGTGGAAGCTGGCAAGGGAAAGCATTACAATAATTGATTTGGGATAGGATAAGGGCTTGAACCAACAGCTGAGTAGCCTGTTCTGTCAATAAAGGTCTGATCTACCTGATGTTATGCAAAATGAATCTAGAAAAATGGGCAGTTTTACACTGTAAACCCTAAGTTAAGTTTACTCAAATTATGTTTCTAAAAATCATTTTTTTTTTTTTGTAATTTGTAATACCGTATTGAGCTGAACGAACGTATGTCTTTAGGTTTAACAGACTAAGTACATGGCATTCAAAATTTACTGCACATGTAACTTAACTTTTTAAGTCAAAGTAACTACACTGTAAACTCGAATAAGTTAAGTTTACTCAAATAATTTAAAGTAATTTGTTGCCTTAAATTAATTAAGTTTTCGAAACTTTTTTTTTTAGTAACTTTTAATGCTATATTGAGTTAAACAAATGCATGTCTTTAAGTTCAACAGATTAACCCTAAGTACATGACACTCAAAACATGCTGCACCTCTGATTTAACCTTTTTAGTCAAAGTATTGCACAACTGATAGAACTTGCTTGTTTAGGTTTATTGCAATGATTATAAGAAGTTGTTGTCACTCACCAAAATGTGCCCATTATACTGGTTTTATACCCAAACTATTCTAAATTAAGGTGGCACTAATATTACAACTGCAAAAAATCCAAATAACATGAAATCAATTGTATCAAATCTTATTTTTTGGAAAAGAGCAGCAGTTTCACAAAACTATGAAAAAAGTGACAACACTTTGACAATTGTTTTTCTAAAAAAAAGAGACCACTCTGACAGAAGAATATACGAACTATGATCTTACATGAATTATTCCCTGCATTATCTGTTGAGCACTGCACCAAGAAATCAAAGTGGATAAAATATTTTTTTTTCTTTTAATAGTCAACAAGAATTTTTCAGTAGACATAAAGCATAAACAGTAATTCTGAACATTCTGAAAAATTCTGAAAAAGAGACAATATAAAGTGTCACTGCTCAATAAAAAAAAAACTTTTGTGTTGGATGGTCAGTATTTACATTTCTACAACATGCTTTCTCATAAACTACACGATAGACAAACATGCATTAGCTAGTTGTTTAAACTGCCTTGCTATAAATCCACATGGCAATCCCGTGATAATATAAAGCAATATAGTTGAAAATTGGTTGAAGGCACCTGAAAATATCTGCTGTACCAATTAAAATTTAACATAGCTCCAAAACGTACCCACAACATCAGAGATGGACGAAGTCGTCGAGTTTCTAACCGCCAGAATGCGTTTTTGCTTGAGACACACCTTGTTCATTGTTAAAATTTGATTTAAATGACTGGACCAACGCATTTCTACCGTCAATATCTAACAGCCATGATGGCTAAAAATACAACCTTACTTTCCTCTGAACGAGGTGAAACTTCAACTACGTATGAATCAGTTGGATAAATCAGTCAAATTTCTCAAGTAATTGCGAGTGCTATAGATTTAAGTAACTACATGTAAAATTATAGCTATGTTTTCAAAACAGCCATTTTGACGTCTCCTTGCGCAGTAGGCAAACTAACCAGATAACACAAGCTAGCTAAATACTGGCCAGTCAAAAGATTAATAGCTAACTGATTTACCAAATAAAGCAATACGTAAAAATAAATGTGGTTTAGAAACCTTAACCATTTCTGTCAAACCTCAGCAAAATATAGAAAGCCAGCTAACCTAAAGTTAGCTGTTGGAGCTAAATTAGCTGTTAAAATAGCGAAGTTCTTTAGTTAGCTAACTAACCTATCTGTTTAAACTGTATTTTAACACCTACCTGTTCAGTGTTTGAATATGATCTCAGAAAATAAACTGAAATACAACTTTAAATGGCAATACTTAGTAAAAATGTGAGAGGAAGTGAGGAAAATTCACATCTACATCATCTTCAACACGAAGTTTTCTTGAAATGTTCTAGAACTGTGTGTTCACGTGACAGACAGTAAAGCTAAAACTTATTGAGTTCCAACAGATAGTACAAGTTACTGATTAATATTAAATAATGTCTACTACATGTAGGAAATTAAGTAATTTCAACGTGTTTAATTCTAATGTCCAACTGCATCATTGTTGTTTTTGTTTTGCTTATTTTTTTTTTTATTATAAATACACAGACATAATCACAAACAAGACCATGGTCTGACTAGCTATGATCCCTGTTTGCATAGAAATAATTTAATGTTGCAGCTTTTTGTCATAAGAAGAAAATGTGGGCAGCTGGTCTCAATCTCACAAGACAATTAATAGTTTGTTATTTTAACATGGCTAGATGTTTTTCTCCTCTAGCCACGCTTTACATCTGTGGTGCTTTAGCTAGCTCAGATAATAATAATGTTAGTCTCAGTACCTCGCTGATATAATGACATGCAGGGACCCCGGAACATTGAACTTCATTACATGCTTCAGCTCAAGCACATACATTTTACCATGCATGGCTTAAAGGCTTGGCTGGGCAGCTGTAATACCTCAAGTGGAACACTGCTTTTACTACCACATGTGCACAACTGATAGAGTGTTCACAACCTACACAAAGTAAATAAAATGAAAAAACTGGTGATTACAAATCCAACCTTGACACTGCAGCACAGACTGTGCTGAGTTTCTGGGAGGAGCCATTGCCCTCCCCAGCTGCTAAATGTGAGAGCTGTGTGATGCTCAAGCCAGTGGGAAGAATACGTCACAGACAGCACTTAACTTTCGCCTTTAAAGGGTTAGCATCATTCTTACTGCATCCCTTAAGTAAGTTCAGCATCACTGACAGCATACTACTGCTAGTAGACATTCTGTTAATATCAACTATGCTCCTTTCACAGAATGTGTTATCTCCCACAATGTGGAACTTTTCTGAAAGAAAGATGATGGTGTATTATTGCAAAGATAAAAAGGTTTGAATTGTAGTAGCTGTATGACAAAGCTGCACTACAATGCGGGCAAAACTACACTGGAAAATAACTGGGAACAGCAGAAAACGCAAGCAGAAACAGCACTTCTGTAACCCACAGGTACAGCAGAAGACGTCAGAGGGACAGGGATGTATGCAGGAACTTAAAGCCAAACACACACACACACACACACACACACACACACACACACACACACACAGTTGAGATAAGAGATCAAACTGGAGTTAAGTAGCAGCAAGTTTTAAGTGTAATCGATGAGAGCAAGAGACTAAGAAGATGAATGACAAAATAACCCACATACAGAAACTCGGAAGAGTAATATATACAGGTGCAGAAATGTGAAACAGGCATTTTGTGGAAGTATGAGATATGATCCTAAGTGACAATATTTTCTCAGAAACATGTGTTTAGTGATACACACTGTGATCATATATATACTGTATATGATCACAGTGGGGGTGGGTGTCCTCTGGGTTCTCAGGTATCTTCCCACAGTCCAAAAACATGGATTTAAGGTAAATGGAATCCTCTAAATTGCCATATTCTCTACATACATTGTTAATCTCCTGTACTTAGGAAATATTGGGGTGGTGGATGATTCTCAGTACTGCAGTGATTCTAATATGGTAATGTTGTGTTAGTGTGTGTTGTGCTGGTACTAGTGGATTAGACACAGTAGTGCTGCTGAACAGAGAACAGTAAACCAATCAAACATACAGGTGTCTGATCCATTTAAACCATCATACATTTGCTAATAATACCTGCTATGGGGATCCTGATTATCAGAGATCAGAGTGAAGGGGACTAACAATGCATGTAGAGCAGATTTGCCCAATACGTCGATAGAAATTAACCAGTTGATCGTACAGTGCATGTTGGTAGATCGCTGTTTAACACTCCACATCATATTCTATAAAAAATTCTCCTGTTTATAACACTTTTCTCGCAATGTTGACAATTTGTATTTATTAATATTTTTTGCGATGAAACCGGCAGTAAAGTTTCATTGGTTAATTTTGTTACATGATTCAATCAGGTCAGGTTCACAGTGTTTTCAGAATAGAGTTGGCGATTACATGCCATGCTATTAGCCTATGGCTCCAGCTTGTTTTTCTTGCTGTTGTAACTTCTTGGAAAGTATCGCTTGTAAGTTGTATTTATGAGTGCATTTAATTATAATAGTGTAAAAAGTGTAAGAATAATTTTGACATGTTGCATATAAATATTTGTCAAACAACAATTAATGTACAGGTACTTGTGCATTCAAATAATAAAAAAGTTTATGTAAATCAGCCTTTTCTCTACAAAAAAATTATAAATTAATCATATCATTCCGCCTTCACTGATGTTCATTTGGAAGCCTGTTTGAGAATTGTCAGCAGCATACACTACCAGACTCCTCACACCTGGCTATTCAGTGCAAATAGTGTTTTTTTACACCAGTGGATTACACAAAGGTTTAAACATTAACGCTTGAAAACATTAATTCAGGTAGATCACAATAACCTGTCAACTAATTAAAGTACATCTTAGGCACAAAAAGTGTCGACACACCTGATGTAGAGAAACAGATTGACTACAGAATGTAACTGTAGAACTACAAAGTCCCTCTATATGGTAAGTGGAGAAACAACGTGCTGTACCTAATAAAATAGGTAAGTGTGTATGTGCTTTTGCACATTAATAAACTTAAAAGACGTCCCATTGCTTGAAAACTACTGATTCTAATATCAACATTAAAAAATCTGCTAATTATAGAGGTTAACATATTTTAACAACTCACAAATATGTAATGATTTTAACTCATTAATTGTATGTATCACAGTATTACACAAGATCGCTTGAGAGATGTAATAGCTGCCCAGGTAGGACGCATTAATAATTGTGTATTAATTTCACCTGCTTTGTTGTAAATGAATGTGATGTTTTTCCATTTTGTTTCCCCTTATAAATCCTAACTGATTTTTGTCTAGTTTGTGTTTTTTTAGAGTCAGTTTTACTTTTGGGTAATGCAAAGAGATGGCTCTGTCTCCAAGCACTGTTTAAAGACCATGGAGAAGATCCTCGGGCGTTACATAAAGACAGCAGGACAGAGCCATAAAAAGCATGAACCCAGCTAAAAGAAAATGTGCTTTATGTGGCCAGAATATGTTGTTCCTGAATGATAAAGGCATTCATAAAATTCACAGGCCATTATGTTTCCCAGACCTGAAGTCAATTGAGATCTTTAGAAACTTCATGTGCAACCTCATGTGCATCGAATGTCATTTAGTTACACCACAGACTTTCCAAGAGCTCACTAATTCACTGATCCAGAGCAGGGAGGACATCCCACAGGTCACCATTCACTGTCTCATCCAGAGCAGACAAGAGTCCATACAGGCACAAGGGGGCCATGCAAACCACTGAGTAACATTATAAGTTGCTGTAAATAAATTAAGACATTAGACATAAGATGAACCATGATGTTTTAATATGGTACTTTAATTCATCTATATATAATTTTACTGTTTCCTTAATTAGTTTTTTTGGTTTAGGTCGAATTAATACTTAAATATAAAACATTCTAAGGGTTCACAAACATTGAGGCACCTCCGCAAATTGTGTTTTAAACAACAGGAAATATTCATTTTTATTAAAATGTTGGATACAAAATGCCAATTAATTAAGTTATTGAATCTTTTTTTAACCACATATGGACTCATGACGAGGAACAGATTCTCATGTAAGTTTATTTTCTTTTTTAATTGTTGACATTTTTCCTATTTCCCATTTCATATTTCAGATCATTGAAATATTTTTACCCTTTTTTTTTTGCTTGGCCTGAATGCAATTCAATTGTACAATAGGTAAGGTACTTGTTACTTTTTAAAATCTTGGTTTAATTATAAATTTATTAAATACCCACAAGACTTTGCTAAGCTTAGAACAGATTGCTTTCTTTGGATTTAGTTTGGCTTTTAAAGTGTTTCAGCAGATGGTTTGCATCTCAAAGGCTCAAGACTATCAGCTGGAAAGCTTCAGGTCTGGTGGCATGAATTTCTAACTAGAGGGGTTTCTGACACTGCTGCAGTGCAGAGATTAATCAGAAACACACTTTCATCTGTTCTTCACATTTTAAAGCATGGCCTTACTTACCCGTTATGTCAAAGAGGATTTACAGAAGCACGGATAGCATTTCCTTAAACAATCATTACCATAGCAGAGCTTCAACACTATCAGCACTCATTAAAAATGCACTAGTTCACTAAACTCCCTTATTTTCCCATGTCTTGTTTACATACCTATAGGGGGGAAGGAAAGTATTCAGACCCCTTACACTGACAAAAGTTTCAGACCTTTTGCTTTTTCATCGCCATTTCCTCAGGTTGGATGGTGAACGTTGGTGGACAGCCATGTTAAGGTCTCTCCAGAGATACTAAATTTGGTTTAGGTCAGGGCTCTGGAATGGTCACAGACTTGTTCCAAAGCTTTTCCTTTGTTATTCTAGCTCTGTTCTTAGGGTCATTGGAAGGTGAACCTTCGGCCCAGTCTGAGCTCCTGAGCTCTTAGGAAAAGGTTTTCTTCCAGGACATGTCTATACTTGGCCACACTAATATTTTCTTCAATTGCAACCAGCCGTTCTGTCCCAGCAACTGACACCTTCATAGCATGATGCTGCCACCACCATGTTTCACTGTTGTGTTGGTATTAGGCAGGTGATGAGTGGTGCCCGGTTTTCTCCACATATACCGCTAAGAATTAACTCCAGAAGGTTCAATATTTGTCATAGTCTTGAAGTTTTTTGGCAAACTCTATGCGGGCTTTTATATGTCTTGCCTCTCCTCAGTGGCCTATTGCGCCATTCTGCCATAAAGCCTAGACTGGTGGAGGGTTGCAGTAATATTTGACATTGTGGAACTTTTTCCAATCTCCCTATTGCATTTCTGTAGCTCAGACACAGTGATCTTTGTGTTATTCTTTACCTCTCTTACCAAGGCTTGCTCAGTTTGGCTGGACAGCCAGGTCTAGGAAGAGTTCTGGTCATCCCTAACTTGCAGTTTCATTGACCTTGGGATTCTCATATGCTCTTATGTGCACTGTGAGGTCTTATATAGACAGATGTGCCTTTCCAAATCAAGTCCAATCAGTTTAATTAAGCATAACTGGACTCTAATTAAAAAGTAGAACAATCTTAAGGAAGACTAAAATAAATTGACCACATGTGAGTTAAATATGAGTGTCACAGCATGTGTTTATTAAGTTTTTCTTTTTTTAATTTACATTTAATATATATTTTTTTATTTTAGCAAAGAGTGAAAAATTCATGGAGTCTGAATTCTTTCCTTACCCACTGTATTGGCCCAACCTGTAAGCATGGTCTTTTTTTTTTTTGTAGCATTTGGGAAGCCTCCCTGTGAAAAAAAAAAAGTTGTGAGACTTGTGGTGCAAAGGAATAGTAACCAATAACCATTCTTTTTTTTTATAAAGAAAAGCTTTTTGCACACGTGAACCCACTACTACCTGACATTTGGAATGGGGCTTAAAGTGGCTTCACAAAGAGTCACAGCTGGTAATGTGTACAGCTGCAGAGTCTCAACTTCATAGGCATTTCTGTGCCTTGCCACCTGACACCCTAGTCCTAGGACAATGTTCTGTGTTGTAGAATCATTTGCATATACTGTGCCTTGCAAAAGTATTCAGCCCCCTACAGCTTTTCAAACATTGGCCACATTTCAGGCTTCAAACATAAAGATCAACAAGTGGGGCTGAAAAGTGGGGCGTGCAATATTATTTGGCCCCTTACCCAAATACTTTGTAGCACCACCTTTTTCTGCACATCGAGAGACTGAATTTTTTGCCCATTCTTCCTTGCAAAACAGCTGCCCATTCTTCCTTGCAAAACAGCTTGAGCTCAGTAAGGTTGGATGAAGAGCGTTTTCAGATCTTTCCACAAATTCTTAATTGGATTCAGGTCTGGACTTTGACTTGGCCATTCTAACACCTCGATATGTTTATTTGTGAACCATTCCATTGTAGATTTGGCTCCATCCATCTTCCCATAAATTTTAGCCATGTTCTCTGTTCCTGATAAAAAAATTAGGCCCAAACCATTCTGCCACCACCATGTTTGGGTTTGTTGAGGGTGATGAGCTGTGTTGCTTTTACGCCAAACATAACGTTTAGATTTTGGTTTCATCTGACCAGAGCACCTTCTTTCACATGTTGAGTGCACGTGCTTAGCGTCATATCCAAATGCTTACTTTGAAAGATAGGTACAAAAGCGCTGTCAGCATTGCTGCAGAGATTGAAGAGGTGGGGGGTCAGTCTGTCAGTGCTCAGACCATACGCCACGCACTACATCAAATTGGTCTGCATTGCTATAACACCAAAAGGAAGCCTCTTGTGAAGTCTGTACACAAGAAAGCCCGCAAACAGACAGTTTGCTAAAGACATGTTAACAAAGGACATGGATTACTGAAACTGGGTCTGATGAGTCCCAGATAATTTTTTTTGTTTCAGATGGTCTCAAGCATGTGTGGTGGCAATCAGGTGAGGAGTACAAAGCTAAGTGTGTTATGCCTACAGTGAAGCAGGTGGAAATTCCATGGTCTGGGGCTGCTTAAGTGCAGCAGGGGATGGGGAGTTACATTTTATCAAGGAACACATGAACTCTAATATGTACTGTGAAATACTGCAGAGCATGATCCACTCCCTCCATTAACTGGGTCACTGGGGAGTGTTGCAGCATAGTAATGACCACAAACACACCTCTAAGATGACCATTGCTTTATTGAAGAGGCTGAAAGTAAAGGTGATGGACTGGCAAAGCATGTCTCCAGACCTAAACCCAATAAAATATCTTTGGGGCATCATCAAACTGAAAGTGGGGGAGCGCAAAGTCTGGGATATTTGCCAGCTCTGTGATGTCATCATGGAGTAGTGGAAAAGCATTCTAGTTGCAAACTGTAAAGCCAGAAAAGATATTGGCACTTTCACTAAGGAGTGTACTCACTATTGTTGCAGGTGGTTTAGACATTAATATCTGTATCTTAAGCTATTTTGAGGAAAGAATACATTTACACTGTTAAATAAACTATAGACGACTTTTCATTGTGTAAAAGTGTAATTTTGTCAGTGTTTTCCCAAGAACATCTGCAGAAATGTGAGTGGTATACTCACTTTTGTGTCACTGTAAATCCAACCAAAGTTTGGTGGGTTTATTTAAAAAATGTGGTACTACGAAACACATTGGAAGAGTATATTAAAAACTAGAGAGTGCACTTCCTGAAGAAACTGCGGATATGTGGCGCACGATGCCTGCTGTCAATTGCCAATACTTTCAGACATCAGTTACATATTTATGACTCTAGTATATGTCAGTCAGTCTTGTGTGTGTGTGTGTGTGTGTGTGTGTGTGTGTGTGTGTGTGTGTGTGTGTGTGTGTGTGTGTGTGTGTGTG
>JAOUQT010051794.1:0-10786 GCA_025769995.1 Xyliphius kryptos | reverse complement strand
AGACAAATGGGATATTATGAAAGACGATATATATATTGCACACCCCTAATTTGCTGTAGTCATAGAGGCCATCTGATAACACAGCCCTTTCACAGGAGAAAATTACAAATCATACTGTCCAAGAGTTCCCTGAGTGAAAGTAGCGGTAGGACTGTGATAAAAACCCTTAAGACACATATTTAGCACACAGATACTTCACATGCAATCTTCTATTAATAAAAGAAATAAGTTGGAACTTACTCTATAAATTTTTGCCAGATGATTGATTCAGTGTTTCTCACAAATCCAACTCAGCTCACGTCTTATAAAAGTCAATTTCACACTGAATGGATATTACAAGAAGCTTGTTTGGCTGGGGACAAGTATTAATGCAGAATGCATGAAGTGCTAGGATGAACCTTTGGCAAACAAGGCTAGACTAACCCTTTTACAAAATCAGTGAACTTCAGATCTGAGGTAATGGAAATAAGTTACGGGTTTATTGATGACTTGAGGTTACGTACATAAAATTTGGTCAAGCTAAAAGTAAGTTGCGGGAAAATGTAACAATATACTCTATTATTTGATTACCTCATTATACATAACTGCTACAGAACAGTCAATAGTAGAAAATGTACACAATGGTTTGTAGAAACCTGATCATCACCACAATATGTGGGTCCTAGTATCTAAACATGACAATGCCCATGCATAGAAACTGAGCTGCCTTAAGACCGGGTGTGGCAAAGCTTCGATGCAAGCAGCATAAACAGCGGTCTGAGAGGTCTCCATTAAACATCTTTGTGATAAACTGGACTAATTAATCAACTGGCAGTCTTCCAGATCCAATATCAGTGCAGTAATGGCTTGCTGCATCACAGCAATTTCAGGACCATTGCACAGGTCTCACATGCTAGGAAGATCCAGCTGTAAGTAATCTTGAAGCAGCTGCAGTCCTAACTCAAAGGAGATAGTACACAAGACCAAGCTGTATTTAGGCCAAGAAGAAACATGAGGGATCAGGCCACAAACCTCCATATAATCCTGGAACAAGTGAAATGAACTAGGCATTGAATTTGTGTTTCATAGGTTTCACAAAGGTATACGACATGGTACGCCATAGCCAACTTTGGATAACCATGCTTGAGACGCTCAAAAATGTCTACAAATCAACAGTGTGCAGCAGTCTGCTCAGCCAGTGAAGTGAAGTCAAGAATGGCAATGGGCATGGTGTTGATACCCAAATTAACAAAGATATGAAAAAACAAGTTAGAGCCATCAGCAAGCTACGACTGATGAAAACCTTGTTCTGGCCAAAAGCCAAATACTATGTGGATGTGAAGCCTGGACACCAATTAGAAATGTATTCAGGCTTTTCTGGATAAGTGCCTCTGGAAGTTGTTGGGGATCTTATGAACAAAGATGACAACCACTAAGCAAGTTTGCTATAAGAGAAAATGAGTTACTAAATCACATAAAATCCTGCAAGCTATGTTTCAATCATGTGATGAGGCTTCCACATAGCATTGAAAGAGGGACTCAAGAGATAGAATACAGAAAATATGTATTGTAGGATGGACAACATAATGGATGGACAATATAATAGGGACTGGTTTATCAGAGGCAAGACTGCTACAAGCAGTTTTGTTTACCTGTGAACCTAATATACTACTCTAGAAAGAAAAAAGGCGAAGTACTTAAAATCAACGTACAAGGACTACTATGGATATCGTCCATATTTGTATTAAGTGATGTCTCCTTAGTCAAAATATGAAACCCCCATGATTGTGTATCCTACAAAACCAGACTATGGGAACATTTTAACCATTTAGAAAGCCTTTTATAGTCATCGCTATTAGAATTTTGAGATAATGATTATGGGTTTTTATTGGCTGTAAGACTTAATCATAAACAATAACAGAAATAAACACTTGAAATAGATCACTGTGTTTGTAACGAGTCTATATAATACATGCATTTAAAATATTAAATTATTTAACATTTATAAGGATTAAAAAAAAAAAAAAAAAATCACTTTAAAGAAGCAATCTTAGATGAGTTGGCTACAGCATTAACAGGTTGATTCCTGACATTTTGAACAGGACATAAGCAATATATTTCTAATGAATAAATGGGCATCTTTTTAAGAAAACTATAAATATTAATGCATTTTTAAAACACTAAATTGAAACCATTTTGCAATTTGCTATTAATGTTAGATAATTATGCATCTCATCTTGAACAAAAGATGTAAAAACAAAGCAGGAATATTTTTCACATTTAAAGGCAACATTTGTGCCAAACAAAAACTCACTTTCAAAGCGGTACCGATTAAAGCTTTTAATAAAACAGTTATCGCTATCCCTGAAGGAAGTAAAGCAATGCAAGGTGTTATATCTTGTCCTTTGAGTTACATTTTCTAAAAAGATGCCATAAAATAAGTAATTCGCTTTCAGAAACATAATTCCAGATGGGTACAAAAGAGCCTGCCCCTTTGGCAAGAGCAAATAATGACTTTACACAGGGTTTGTTCACTGGTACAAAGAAAGAAAGTGTGATTTGATTGCAGAGTAGTGTTACAAATTAATTCTACCATAAAGTTTTTTTGTTTTTTTTTTAATGTGACAACAAAAGTTAACATGGGCTTATCTAAAAGAGATTCCAAGCTAAAAGTAACCTCTAATTGAAACCATTTACAGAATTGCTACAATAACTTTTATTAAATTGAGACTGGCTACACATACAATTGAAAATACTGACCGGGTACTTTATTATTAGGTTTACCTTGCTAGCTTTTGCCTTCAGAACTGCCTTAATTCTTCATGGCATACTTTCAACAGAGATGGCATTCTGTATTTCCTGCTTGTAGAAGTTACTCAAGATACTGTTGTCTTTTCTTCATCTAGAACCAGTCTGCCTTTTCTCCTTTAACCTCAACAAGGCTTTTTTATCCACACAACTATTTTCCTTTCTTTGTAAGTATTAGTAAAACAGTTGTGTGTGAAAATACCAGTAAATTAGCTGTTTCTGAAATATTCAGTCCAGAAATTTAAAGTCACTTAAGTGACCATACACTTAAGTAACTAGTAAGTGTATGTATTTATTATTACCAACATATCACTGCACATACAACAAAGATGATTATATTATAATGGAATTGCTTTTTATAATGTTAAATCTGCATAGTGAAAAACTACTTATTTAGTATTAATATACATTTATTCTATTCAATTTGCTATGGATATACTGTACAAAGAAACAAAACTGTATTTCACAGTTCAAGTGTTTTGCTTATATTTGCTGCTTTAATTAGGAATAGAATTTGGATATTAGAAACACACACACACTATTAGTTTTTGCTCTTTGAAGCCACCATGATTTGATTAACAAAAGGTCTATACTGATTTTAAAGCAATTCAGCCAGCAGGCAGCTCTTTGCTTCACTGACTCCAAGAAAGAAAATCTGAAGATTTGTAGAGAACGTCTTACTGTGTTTCTTTTTCTCTCTCAAGGCACGGTATCTATAGTTACAGCAATCATCAGTACAGCTGGAGAATGTCAACAGGAGATGCATCCAAATATGCTTTATAATAAAATTAATATTTGCTCATTTCATATTTTGGTAAAATATAAACTTGGAATCTAAACATGTGCCAGGTCCTAATGCGAGGGACTCGCTGTGGCGACCCCTGGTGACAGGAAAAAAAAGCAGAACGATGAAAAAAATAAACTTGGAATCTAAGTGAAGTAATTTAGGAATAAACTGGACACTGGAGATATTTAACACCCAGTACATGTAAAATAATGCTAGCAATGTTCATAAAAAATGTAAGACCTTCCTTTTCCAGACTGGAGAAAAACATCAGATTGCATGTTTCATCATACACAGTACTATAAGGGTAAGAAGATAACTATTAGCAGAAATTAATACTTAATGTTTAGACAACATTTTAATATTATCTTAAAAATGCAAAAACAAAATTTGGCCATCACTGTCTTTGTGCTCCTGGGTATAAACAATGTTCCTGGAGATGATTGCATTAACACTGAATGTTGTGCAAATGTTGAACCACTAAATGTTGAGCCCAGTGATATCTGGTATAAACTAATTATTAAAATTAATACAAGTATTAAAAATACTGAACAAAAGCAGACTGTTCTTACAATAAATCAGTTTCTCAAAATGTCTGGTACATTTCAGTCACATGCCTGCTTCCATTTTGTTTAGGGTTAGTGATACACCGTGACTCAAGACAAAATCAACAGCACATATTGCTATGTATGACAATGATTCGACAGAGCAAATGAAACAGCACAGAGTATTCTCATTTAAATGAAATGCTAATGAGAAGCAAAGCAATATGCCAACTACCAATGGGGAAAGGATGGCAGCAACTGCAGACTTAATTGTTTCAAGTTGATTTTTGTGAACATTTCAGAAAGAGTTTAAAAGAAGGACTCCAATAATAAATCGAATCTGAGGTTCCGAATTCTTTTTGCATGAGATGTTCTGCTCATCTGGCAAAGCTGTAAAATATACAGTAAATATGTATGCAAATACAGACAAATACTTTGGGTCACTTTCATACTGCTGCAAGTCAACTCAATTTAACGTTCTTTTTACAATGGAAGATTGAAGCAAATAAACTCGGGTATAATCAAGTTAATTTCTATCGCCAACGTCTAAGCCAGATAGCAACAGTGTTAAGGAAAATATTCCTGAGATAAGAGAAAGCAGCCTTTAGGTGAGAGGAAGAAACCAGGACAGGCATTATATACTTTTAATGCTTCCCCTGTTTAATCGGCCTGTATGCAATAACCAGCACTAATTGTTCAGTTCAGTGCACACCAACACAGGCCACCTATCACTGAAGTAAATGCAAAAACTGGCATGGAAAACACACATCATACTATAATCCATATACTCAACTATATAAAACACTTGAGATTATAAAAGGACCATCAACATCAGAATGCATTAACCTTAATGATAATTAAGATGGTCTTAATTTGAAGAAATACCTCAGTGTAATCAGTTATAAAGCACTCGTCTTACGTTACACAGTGTTTGACATGTAACACAGCACGGAGGGGGATTAAGAGTAGGAGAATCGCTATTCCAAATGTCATCCCCTTCTGGCAAGCTTAGGTTTTATGACAGTTTAACATTTAGTTGACATCCTATAAGGAACAAGCCATGGTATAAATTTCTGGAAATAAAACCTAAATCTTCTCCTACATATTAAAGTAAGTAGTCATTTAAGCTAGTGCTGACAATTAGGAAAAGCATCTGCAACATGGCCCAGGCAGCCACGCTTCACTATAGAAGACATCAGAAACCAAGCAACATAAAAGTCAGATTTTTAAATCCTAAATACGTATGATACAAATAAGATTAAATAAAGAAATGCTGGAAATCAACTGTGGTGTTTTGTAAGAAAAAGTGGATAAAGGTCTCCACCACCACAAAGAAAGAACACTGCAGGTTTGAGGAGTAGAAAAACAGAACAGGAAGTGATAACAAATCAAAAAAGCCAAAAACGCATGCATGCCTCTGTTGCTGTGTAATAGAGGCTGACCCATAAATCACGTGATATCCGTGGGATTCCTGCAGGATAGGAATCAACTTTACTATTACTGATGTGATTGGGACAGTACAGGATAAAAGGGTTAAAAAAAAACGGGAGCGGGAGTGATGTGTAGACCGATATGATTCTCAAATCTAAATAGCGATACTTTTGCTACTTTAGTCATTCAAGGTAATGTATATCTTTAACAGGAAAACAATGGAAAGTAACTAAACTATGGATATCTTGTCTAAATTATACATGGTAAGAACTATTTTTTCTTCCGCCTGGGTAAGTGTGTAATGTGGTAGCGCTTCACTCTGTATTATTACAAGGAGTCATGTGAGAAGATATTTTAGCTCCAAAAACAGCTAAGACCTAGTTTGTGATGTTTAAGTAATAGCTATAATAAAGTTGTGAAAATACAACATACCTTGTGAAACACAGAGGTTAAATCAGAACACAATCATCTTCATCTTTCAGCTTTTCCCCGTCATCAGGGTTCACAGCAGCGAGTCCCTAACATTATGATCTGGCAATGTTTTACGCAAAAACTCGTCATTCCTAATGAACTGATCATTTAAAGTGGATTACATAGACTAGATGCCAATAAGGTTTACAGGCTTGGTGCCATAGTGAGGCTTAGGCTGGACAATATAGTGTGTGCAGTTTACCTAGCATGTATGTCTTTGGACTGTGGGGGAACCGGTGTAAATGGAGGAAACCCAGTCAAACTTTAATAATCCTGTTTAATTCATCGACTCTTTCTTCAAATAGAGCTCAATACAGCCAGGCATATTATAAACTAAATATCAGCAATGACTAAGTGACATTACACCTGCTATTATTGGTCATAATTAACAGTTGGTTGGGCGCTATACAGTGAAAAGAGCTTTTTAATCAGATGCTTGTTTCAAAATTGGATTCTCATGAAGTCAACTGACATCAAAATAGTTGTCCTCTCCCTTTACTTTTTTTATTTAATGGTCAATGACGTGATTTAGTCATGAGAATTTACTGAGAATTGTCCTCCATCATGGAATTTTGTTATAATGGTATAAAAAAAGCATTATTAATATTAATAGAGTTAAAGTTTTGGGGAAAACAAATGATTTAAGACTAGAAGTGAACAGATACTGATAGCAGTACTGGGGTGTGCGTGCACCCGCGGTAAAGCTCTGGGGCCATAAAGAATGTGTTAGTATTTATGTTCCCCAGGGTAACAGCAAAAAGTTTGAATTGCCCATGAATAACTAAATTGGTTTTTATTGGGGAATAAAAATTAGCCGAAAGGTTTGTGAAGTACTTGGAATTGATTTCTTGTCATTCCCCCAAATAAAAACTAAATGAAAATACAACAGTAACAACCAACTACGCAGACATTAATATAAACTCGACAGCATTGCCTGAGTAAGAGAGTGAATGGTAATTTTATAATAAGCGATAATGATAAAAAGCATATCAACCTGCATATTTAGTAAAGAACAACTGATTGTAAATCAATGTTATACAAGTATGTATTAGATGCATGTTGTTTATATATTATATATTACTATTATTGTTATATAGTAATGTTAGTTATAGAATTATGTATTAGATGTATACAGATTGCATTACATCACCCAAATGAGGATGGGTTCCTCTATGAGTCTGGTTCCTCTCAAGGAAGGAGTTTTTCCTTGCCGCCGTCGCCACCGGCTTGCCCATCTGGGATAAAATGTTTTCTGTAAAGCTGCTTTGGGACAATATCCATTGTTAAAAGCGCTTTATAAATGAAATTGAATTGAATTGATGGATATAACAACCTTAAGGACATTTATTACAGAGATATATTACAGAGATACAGTGTATGGAAATATAAACACTTAATATTATTTCATATTTTAGAGATTAGGTTTGTGTGTGTGTGAGTGTGTGAGATAGAGAGACAGATAGAGAGAGAGAATAGAGAAAATGCTTTTTACAGATGAGAAGCATCGGTTTTATTTCAAGCCTACAATAATTTTATCTGTGTGGTAGGAGCGTGTATAATTAGATTGTGTAAGTGATGTTTGGCTGCTTATTGTCTGAAATAGCCAGAAAACACCTTGATTACTAAAATAATCCAAAAAGATCACATTGATACTGAGCAACATCTTTGTCACTTTTCTGTCTATGGTGTAATCGCTCTGGGTGTAAAGTGTCATTGAGTCCATAATATTTAATAATTATGGTTAAAGCGGTACAATTGCTCGTAGGGGATGAAACATTGGGCTAATTGCACCTTTGTTTATGGTATTAAGGATATGGAATCCTTTTCTAGTAAAATTGCCAAATAGCTCTGCTTTTGATTGGTCTTTAAAGTTCATTAAATCTGGACAGATGTCAGCACTCCACATTTACAAGTGCAGACATGAAGTGTAAATAAATGAAAATTGATTTAAAAGTGGAGGTGGTTGGCTTTAATTTTAGCCTACACAATTTTCAAACGTGCCAAATTCAAAATAGATCTCATGCAGGTGATCATTCATAATTCAGAGCTCTCTGACAGCTCATATACAGTTTCTGGGGATTGACTTGTGGAATTACAAATGACAAATTGCGCAAAAATTGGAAAAGGTAAACATGCTAGGGTCTACCATGCGAGATGTTTTTGTTTTAGAACGTGTGCCTCACCCTATAGGCTGAGCTCTATTTTCTGTAAATGGAAGGTTTCAGAATGGCTACTGTTGCACTGGCACCTGGAAGGAAGGACACTTTAGCAATGAAACAGTAGCCAGTCTGGTGCCTCGTACATTAACACACCCATGCCTGTTTCAGACCATTTTACATGAAATATTAAGCAACTTGTAAAAAAAGGGCTGGGAATTTATCAGTTTTTACACTTTTAATGTCTTTTAAGGTTCACTTGAGATATAGAACTATTTGCCCTATATAGAAGGAAATATATACGAAAATTAATGAATTATATTACATGTCTTAACACTTGTGTGCTCTTCATGTTTTTGATGTTTTGGGTCTGCAGTATTGCATTTTAAATCAATACATCCATAATGTCATAAATACCATATGTCATCGTCACTCCATGGGTTAGGGATAAACAGTCTGAGCTTTCCAATCTTTTGTCAGCTGCTGCATACCCAGAGAGTTGAACCCCACTACTGTGCTCTGACAACTAAGCTATACAGTCAACAGCTTAAAAAAGGCATATTTTCCCCATTTAGAAGCTATATATGTAGACATATATATATGTACTCCTACCAATATATCCACTGTCCCTCCTCTGCACATGTCCAAACCACCTCAGTCTGCCCTCTCTAACTTTGTCTCCCAATTTTTCAACCTGTGCCTTCCCTCTAATGTTCTCATTCCTAATCCTGTCACTCCTAATGAGAACCTCAACATCTTAAGCTCTGCCACTTCCAGCTCTGCTTCCAGTCTCCTAGTCAGTGCCACTGTCTCCAAACCAAACAACAAGGCTGGTCTCACTACTCTCTTATAGTTTATTTAGAAAAAAATATGTACTGTAGCTGATTAAAATAAATTCTAGAATAAGAGTGCAGATAATGTTCTTGACTCCCTTACAAAGAAAGGAATAGAGGTCAAAGAGCGTGTATGTAGATTTTCACACGAATGTATCTACATAAACATTGATATTGTTTATATTAACAGTATATGTGATAAGGATTCGAAATATTGCGTATGATATGCATCTGTTTGTTTTTAGAGTCAAGGCACTAGGACAAGGTTTACACAAGATTTTATAGACATGAAAAAAAGGGCAGCACGTTGATGGTGTCAAAGGTCATCAGTGCACAGCTGCCATTGGGTTTTATCAGTCTCTCTAGTTGAACGGCTTATCATACTACATAGTAGAGGATTGAGGTCAGGACAATTTGCTAAAAGTTCATGTTGATTGATTATTTAAAACACTCTGGATTTTCCTCTCAGAATTGTCAACTCTGTGGGACATTCCTGGATTTTTACTGGCTGCAAATTAGAAAGAATGTTCCTTGGTTAATTCATGACATTGCACCATATAGTTGTAATGTTTCTTTTCTTTGCAAGATAGAGATAAAGAAATAAAGAAACTGAGCGTGAATAAGTGAGTGTACTGCAATCTGTAGTTTGCTATCAAACAATTCAACATGGACTCATTCAGTCTTTTGACCCATGTCTTCTACAATGTTTAAAAAGACTTAGTTTATAAGAAAGATATATTTTATTATACATTTAAATTAATAGCTTTTGTAAGACATTCTTTTTCAGAGTAACTTACGCATTATTTCCTTTTTTTTACACAACTAAGCTATTAAGTGTGAAGGGCCCAGCATAGACAGCTTAGCAGTGATGGTATTTAAACTCGTGACCTTTGTGTATGTAGTCCAAAGAAGTACTTGCATTATATTATCCATATTAGGAGTACATTACAGGTGGCATATCATTATTGATAAAGTGACCGAATTGGTGGTTACATCACAATCGATTAATTGGCTTATTGACAAAATGCACAGCCAAAGTGACATGTACCAGCTATAAGTAAACTGAGGGATTTGTCTAACTTTGACTGCAACAGATAGCTGGAATCTAGAGGTGTGGTGCCAGTGTTTCAGCAACAGCTGCATTTAAGGGATGTTCCCGTACCACTGTGTCACGGGTGTACCAATATTGGAGGGACCATCAACAAAGATCCGGCCAAAAGTCACTTAGCACGTGGCCATATACTGTATTGTAATCCAAGAGGCGAGTGTTGAGCTATTGCGGTGAACTGGTGGATATGCTGCCACAAAAAGGTGTACCGAACAATTATTAGCCAGGTGTTCCTGATCAAGTGATCATTTAGTGTATTATCTATAGCATGCGTCACTCTCTATCTCTCTCTCATTCCTCAATGTCACATAGCTATGGAATCCGTTGTTGCTATGGTTACAGTTAATTATTAAACTACACAACACGTGCTGTAATAGACTCATTTGACCTGCACCACTTGGCGAAAGTTTTTCCATGCTTTCTGACCACTTCTGAACATCTGCTTTCTCATAGCTTCTTATACAAACTGACCTGAAATCAGGAGTTTATTTAGGAACTGTGCTCTACACCTCACCCTAGAAGTACATTGCCTTCTTCAAATGTAACAAACTATTGCTATCTGTTCTATGTTCAAACTCTTAACCAAGCTATATGTTTATTGTTCTATAAAAGCTCTATGAAACATTTAATGTTGAAGTCAATTCACATTTCCCATGTTGCAGGATTAATAT
>JAOUQT010051783.1:0-10786 GCA_025769995.1 Xyliphius kryptos | reverse complement strand
GGGTTAAATGTGGAGGACAAATTCCTCTGTGTGTAAGCACAGTAGGCAAAATGAATCACTTTATCACTTTACTTTATTTCATATTTCATTCACCGTTTAAAAGCGAGTGTGTCAGTGGGATGGCAGATTGGTTTATCTGGAGCACATTAATAGTGAGAGGATCCAGGCTTTTTGGGGGACTGTGTGGTTTTACTTTTGTTTAAGTTGCAAACTGATCCATCATATATAGACCCTTTCCAAAAAATTTACAATATCATGGATATGTTGATTAATCTCTGTAATTACATTCAAAAAGTTAAACTTTCATAGAAAATAAATTCAGAGCCCACAATTTAAATTATTTCATGTATTTATTTGCTTGTTTTTTTTAATTTTTTTTTTTACAGAATTTGGGCTTCCAGCTCATAAAAGCCACGAAACCAGGAATTCAAAAAAGGAGAATACTGTTGAGAAATTTTGCAGCCAAATTTTGCAGCAGGGCATGAATGTTTTAAACTGAGTGTGCCACACTAATCATCTACTAAACAGTAGTTGTGAGAAACAGAATCCAAACTGCTTGAGGTCCAGTGTGAAATCAGTGTGAGTCAGTCATGATTTAGGGGGCAATGTCTGGTACAGGTGTTGATACAGGGACTTCTTGATTCTTTCTGCTGAAGATCTGTATGAAGATGCAGATTGTATCTTCCAGCAGAACCTGTCCCCAGCCCATGCCCACACACCCATGTCATCACAGTGCCTGGGGGTTATGGAAGCCCAGATTTCCTTATGGTGCCCCTTATTTTCTTCTTGAGAATACCCCAATTCTCAATTGGGTCTGGATATTTCACACTGGTCCTCTAGCAATTTTGATTCTGTTCATCACCTCTACTGTTTAGAAGATAGTTAGTGTGGCACACTCAGATTAAAACATTCATGCCCTGCTGCAAAATTTGGCCTGATTTCTCCACAGTATTCAATATTTCCTGTGTTCATGGGTTTTATGAGCCCAAATTATATAAAAAAAAAGAAACAAAAAAAACTTAAAATTGGTTTAAATTGTGGGCCCTGAATATATAATCTAAGAACGTTTAACTTTTTGAATGTAATTTGGAAAATTAATAAACTTTTCATTATCAAATGTTTTGTAAAGGGTCTGTATAGATCAGGGACTGAACTAATCTAAAATAAAACCCAGGCTCAAGAGCAGGATTAAAATTAGGAGCAGGAGCAGGACCAGAATGAGGATTAAGATTAAGGTGAGGATTAGGACAGGCTGGAGGATGTGGAGGAATTGAACTCGACTGTGTGTAGTGTGCTGTTTTAGTTCTAAACATTCGTTGCTTGTCTTTAGTCCTGAACTGAGTCAGAAATGGTTTTAAAACTGTAACAGCATGAGTTGGAACTTTCTGCAGATCCTCTAAAGATTTATTTGACAGTAACATTACAGAGTTCATTTTAGAATTAAATAGAAGGTCCGGTCAGAACGAATAGAGCGTGGTTTAATACTCTTTACAGGATGCTCTCCTCGGTGCGTGATGGGTTCAAACTAGTGTTTATCTTGCCCTGCTTTAAGATTGGAGGTTTAAATGAGACAGATTCGTTCATGGTTCTTCCTGTTAGGTTTATATATTAAGACCTATCCCTGTGCTTTGATTTTGTGCGCTACTGTGTGAGGACCTCATCTGTGTTGTTGATGTGGTTTTATAGTCATTGGTGTGTTAAATTAAAGTCCCATGAGGCCTTGTGGGTAGATTGGGGGTGTGGTTTAGTAAGATAGTTTGAGGTGGAAACTAAATGAAGTTTGTAGATGTTTAAGAGCAGAGTGCTGATCTGACATTTACACTGAGATTTTCTGATGTGCTGAATCATTAATCCTCTTTTTTCCCCTGCAGAGACCCTGAATGTACCTTCACTCACCCACACACACACACACACACACACACACACACACACACACATACATTCCTGTAAATGTCTTATTCGGGGCATAGGAACGGCTTTAAAATTCCCCCTGATCTCTCTGAAGGTCTTTCAGTTTCATGCTCTCGCAGAGGGGAAGAGATACTGTGTGTGTGTGTGTGTGTGTGTGTGTGTGTGTGTGTGTGTGTGTGTGTGCGTGTGTGCGTGCGCACACGTGTAGCGAGTCTGTGTCTGTTTCGTCTGAGAGACTGTTTGAGGAAGTTTATGGGCATTTCCTTTTTATTTTAGAAACAATTCCATTAAAATCTTATCCATAAACACTGTCCTCATGTCCTCACATCTCCATGTCCTGATGCCCTCATATCTTCATGTCCTCATATCTCCATGTCCTCATGTCCCGATGCCCTCATGTCCTCATATCTCCATGTCCTGATGCCCTCATATCTTCATGTCCTCATATCTCTATGTCCTCATGTCCCGGTGTCCTCTTATCTCTATGTTCTGATGTCCCGATGCCCTCTGTGCCCGATGTCCTCGTGTTTCCATGTCCGTGTTACATAATGTACATAAGGAGATGTCTAAAGCGTTGGAGTGAATGGAGTGAATGCTTTTGTGGAATATGATTTCAGTCTCTGTTGTTAAAACTTTTCTCTAACTTTTAACTAAAAATGTTTTATTAAGTCACTCTTTCTTTTCTACAACATTTTGGCAAAGGCCGGCGGCACTCCACACTCTAATTCATTTTTTCTGTGGTAAAGAGAAAACAGCACACGCTCTCATTTTGTGGACCATAAAGTGCCTGCTGTACTGTATGGTTAGAACTAGGATAGTCTCCAGCGCCCCCTCAACTCCAGTTGACAAAGGAATGAACTGGACCTTGTGTGGACCTTAGAATGATCAGACTGTATCATATAATATAATATATACTGTCAATATATATAAAATCAATAAAAAAATGTTTGGCTCATATGTATTTGTCGGGCACATGGGGATTTATAGAAACTGTTCTGTAAAGTAAAATGAAGGGTATTTATTTATTGCGCAGCTGAACCCTGGCATTGTGAACGTTTTTATAGACGTGTAAATGAAGAAGAAAAGCTGTATAGGTTAAAGCATGTTATTTAAGTGCTGCGTTAGAGACTAAACGATACTGTAAGCAAACAGATCATTTGGCTGAGCATGGAGCTCCACCAGGTCACACAGTTAATGAATTTTAGGAAAATGCCCCTCCCTGTATGCTTGATTTCATGCACCTGTCTGTGATGGGCGTGGCAGCAACGGCCACATACTTTAAGGTATGTCTGCAAAAATGCTTTCTTTCATTTTCATTTCTTTACTTGGGTAAAGTATCGGCACACAGTTGTATTGGGAAACAGGAAGCTGAGGATCTGTTTGGTTTTGCAACATCTCACAAACTCAGAGCTGTAAAGATCCTCCTAACAACTGGCCATGACACACACAAACACACACAGAGAGAGAGAGAGAGAGAGAGAGAGAGCGAGTGTGTCTTTACTGAAACATGTCCACAGTCCACTTTGTTGCACAGTTCTTCTTGTGTACAAAGGTTTGAGTTATACATTTATTAGTTTTTAAAAGTTTATTAGGCCATTAATACGGTTGTTAGGTTATTAAGTTTGTCAACTGCACTTTATTTTAAAATGAACAAAATGCTGTCATTAAATCTGAATGTTTTACTTTAAAATCTTTTTTTTTTAAATAATTTTAAATTTGGATTTAAAACAATCTCAGCTTTTTTTATGATTAAATATGATTTTATGATTAAAACAGAATATATTAAACCCAGTTTCCTCTGTTCTGACTCAGTCTTTTTAAACTGGATTTTTAAAGGAAGAAACAAACAAATAGAAATTAAAGGCAGAAACACTGAGTTATTTAAACAATTGTGTAAATAACTGTTTTAGACTTGATTAACAAGTAAGAAAATTTGTCATGTCGGTAGTTTGTTGCTTATTTATTCACAGAACTGGATCATTTCTGTTCTATAGATGGATCTACTTTAGTGTTCATATATATTTGGAATATAACAAAACGCAGGTCATAGACTGAGACTCGTATTAATGTACTGATCTCTACAGATCCTTCTCTTTAAATTTAAAGTATTTTGGTCCCAGTTGAAAATTTATGTTAAATTATGACTAAAAGAAATCTGAATTTGGGTCACACACACACACACACACACACACACATACCTGTGCACACACGGTAGCTTCCTGTCTCTCCCCCTCGTTCTCTTGCCTGCTTGCGCACTCCCCCTCAGATTTAACCATTATCTCTGTGCATGTTTGTTGTGTGGTGCGTGCTTTCGGAGAATCGAGCTGTATATAGCACTTAAAGGTGCTTTGCTGTTTTTAGGATTTTTCCTTAAATCTCAGGGCTGTGATTTCCGTCCTGCAGTCTGTTTCAATCTTGTTCTTTTTTTATTATTCTCTTTTGGATTCTCCATCTGTCTGTCTCAACCACCATGTTTCTCGTCTCTTCTTCAGGGCCAGTGTTTTACAGAACCATGTGCCTGACCTGATGTGTTATGGCGATAGTGTGGTCCCCGAAACGCTTTGCACATGTATCATTTCAGAAAGCCATCCACGTGTCGACTCACGACATCCTGGCGCGCTTTAACTCAGTTCCTGCTAATGTGATAACACTGAATTCAAAGCTTAATCTGGATTTTGGGATTTATTCTGGACATTAGACCTTTGGAGTGATGTTGAGGATCGTTAACATGTTAACACTTTTCATTTTAGCTTAATTAAACTACCTGTGTGCCTTTCAGGAACCGTAAATACACTCTATTCTTTTACTTTATATACATTTACTTTATTTATAAACATTCACAAAATAATCCTGTTATGTAAACTGGCAGCATAATATTATACATCTACAGTAACAGATCAAAGTTAATGAAATAACACTGAGAGTTAAATGTAAAACATGTATAACGTGTATACAGGCTGTATACCTTACTTCTTGTTCTTCTTATTTTTATTCTTGCACTGGTTTTTAAAACATTTCTCATACCGCAGCTTTTAACGTACAACGTTGAAATTTGGCAGTAGGACCCAAAGCCACATAGGCTGCTTGTGCTTTTTGGAGCAATATGGCGTACAGTTTTCATGCTGTGCCCTTTTCCCCCCCCCGTAGGAACCCTTTGAAAATGTTATATTGGCTTTACTTTTAAATTTCAAACAACTTTACACCTTTCCTTTGCTTTTTGTTTTTTTATTTTTTATTTATTTAATAGTTTTAAGCCACATGTATCCTTCCCAAGCCAACTTTTTGAAGTTTGTTCATGAACTTCTGTTTCTTGTTGATTATAAGATTAGTAACTCTGAATGGACCTACAGGATAAAGCTGATAATTCTTGTTAATTCTATTTTTTTATGTTAAATTTGGTGAACAAATAGACGGATGTTTTTTTTTTTAGTTTAGTTTTGAATAATATTCTTAGATTCCATGGGATTAGTGGAATTTTGTGTAAAGTCCGTTTTCATGTTTACTGGGGGGGAGCATGTTTTCCACTGTGCTTCATCATTCTTCCATCACAGGTTTTTAATAATTTTTTGGAACAGAGGAAAGTAATTAGTAAGTGGAATTTTTTGTTGAATTGATTGTTGTTTTGGTTTTGAGCTGATCGTTGGTCTGATCATCGGTCTGACCCGAGTATGGTTCTGTATTCTGTTCTGATGAAACATTAATGCTTACTGATTTAGTGCATCCTACAACAAACAGCTACTCTTTTGAAAATAAACTATAAAAGCTGGGTAAACATTAAATCTGTAAATGCTGTAAATCCAGGTTCTGGTTCTAAAACCTTTTGAAAATAATGTATTTAAAAGTCAGTCCTTTTTAAATATGAAGTATTTTAATAAGATAAACATGTGATCATGTGTCTGTAATTAACAATATATAAAGTAGTTTTAATTTGTATATAATCTTTATATTTCTCTATTTATAGATATTGCTCATTTATTAATAAATAGAGACATTTACACTTCAGTTAAACATAAACTGATGGCCCTGTGTGCTTTTAATCGTTTGTCAGTGATTCATGCTTAGAGTTTTTTCCATTCTTGTGTGCACATGCTATAGATGTGTGTGACAGTTTGCCAATGCCGGGACTTTGTACAGAAACCCTGTGCATAGTGTGTGAATGTTCGGAGCGAGGGATGAGGAAGTTGTATTGACGGAGAGAAAGAGAAATGATGTGTTTTGAGAGAACGGTGGGAGGACAGTATCCGCTCTGACACACACATTTATTGTGTAGAACCGTGTTGTGTTGGAAGTGTGATTCAATTGTGTGTTTATGTGGTTCAGTTTTTAATCAGTATGCTGGGTTTTCATCTCGTTATACTGCACTTTTCTTTTAACGTGAGCAGACACATCTCTGTATCATTTTATTTATTGATTACACAAAAACAAAACTTTAGTTATAGATGTTACAGAAAGATACGTTATAAAGACAAAAATTTACTTTGTCTCCAGTTTATTACTGTGACAAAACATTTTGAGGTGCTGCGTTTGAAATGTATGTTGAAAACTTTGTGGTATAATAATTAAAATAATATTATGAAGATTTAAAGCGATCTATTGAAAATATGTCTATCTATTTCAAAATAAATAAATATATACATATATATGTATTGTATGTATGAAAGAGAGAAATTTGCAAAATAAAATAGTCTTAGATATTTTTTTCTAATTATATATATTGTGCTTAAATCAGTGTATTTAAAAAAATTGTGACCTTTAAATCCATTTTTCATGCCAATCATAAGAAAAAAATCTGAACCTAATCTGAATCAGAACACTGTTTAATTTATAAATTTCAGCAGTTACTGATGATTTCAGTGGTCTAGTATACAAATAAAGAAGAAAAGTAAAATGCAAAGAGATTGTTTAAAATGTTTACAATTTTTTTAAATTATTAGTAGCTTAAGATTTAAATAAAAAATACAACAAACGTAAAGTGGCAGTGGCATAGAGTTAAACATGTTGACATATATTGCACTGAATCATGTAGTGTAATAAAATATTGCACACATGTAATGTACCTTTAATCTGGAACTGCATTTAAAATACAAATGTTAAGTTGAAATATATGTAATATATAAGACCATGGGGTCAGTTATGAATCTCACATTTAAAATACAAATAACTAAAATAAAATCACACCATGAAATAAAATAATTCAACAGCACTAAAAATAAAATTAAACAGAATCATAAAAATGGAAACTAACTTCCAACGTTGAAAATAAAGACTTTTAAATCTTTTAAACATTTGGATAGAAGCTTCAGAACTGGTTTTAGTGGATTACATCAGAGGATTTTATATTTTAATGTCAGAACGTTTAATAT
This sequence comes from Xyliphius kryptos, assembly GCA_025769995.1. NCBI lineage: Eukaryota > Metazoa > Chordata > Actinopteri > Siluriformes > Aspredinidae > Xyliphius > Xyliphius kryptos. The sequence continues at coordinate 3,512 of JAOUQT010051783.1, read as the reverse complement.
CAGAACTGTATTTCAGAGCTGATTCTGTAACTCAGTACGAGTGTGGAACGTTTTGAAGCCTTTCCTGTTGTTCAGATGCAGGGGTGCAGTGTGTGTGTTTTGTATGTGTTGGATGATCTGAGCGTGACGCTTTAGCTTATTGTTTTTAACAGCAGTAATTAAATCCAGCCTGCAGTGATATGAACAGAATTATATCTGCACTGGTGGGAGATGTGCTTTTAAGTCGTTCAAAGTACTGAAATGATAAACCTGCTTCCAAATGTCATCCTTATCCACCTGAACTAAATCCAAAGTTTTTATAGAAATTATACAGAAAAGTTTATCCTAGGATTGAGTTGGTATCATCTGTAGTTTATTAAATCAGTAAAGCTTCGCGACTCGGTTGATTCATACAGGTTTATAAAGCCGAGATGCTGCTGCAGCACACTGCAGACGTTAAAGTTTCTGCACTGTCCAAACTGAGAACAGAGTGTGTTTCGCAGCACAGTTGGGGGACAACAGTGAGGTCGAGGTTGGTGACTAACAGAAATTGAAAATAGACACAAAATTGCTGTGTATGTGTGTTGTGTGTGGGGGGACTAGAGTGAGTGTGTGGGTGCTTCTTGTCAATGGTGAGCTGTTTTTACTGTACTTGTTCAGGAGAAATCCGTAAATGTTAGGAACGGGGGCCGTAGGTGTTTGTTTTTTTGTAAGCTGCCACTCCGCTTCTTAGGAATCCTAGAATATTCCAAACACTCAACATATTTTTCAAAAATCCATCCGCATAAGGCTTGGGATGCAGCTGATCAGTTTAAACTTTAATGGCCAAAATTAGCTGTAGTTTTAGAAAAATCGAAAAGGGTCAGAATTTGTGGGTCTTCAGCCTGCTAGAGGTGGAGGAGGAGGTGGAGGCCTGTAAGGTTTAGGTACTTAACTTCGCGAGTAGTTCTAGTTTATCTTCTTTTTTTTTTTTTGACGTTCATACAGTATCTGAACTTATACAGATTTGACCTTTTATCCTATTTAAGTTTTTGTATTTTTATTTCTAATTTTATAAATTTGTGTGTATGTGTAATTGTACAATGTTCAAAGTTTAATGAACAAACTGAAGTTTCTTCAGACAAACAGATGTTCAGATGTGAGTTTAATCCTGGGAGGAGGTTTTAGAATTCAGATTGGTTCACAGATGGAGAGTTTGAGTCTGTAAAAGGGTTTCATGACCTCGTAGGGTGTTGGACATTTAGGTTGTCCAACATGTAGTCATGTTCAGCTCCCACACTTTAGCAGTAGTACTGTCTCCAACCCACTGCACTGCATGACAGCTGTTGGCTTTTCTCTAAAATATAACACCTTTATAAGGTCACCAGTGTTATGTTCTTAATCGTCCCAGAGAGCTCTATCCACATGCTGGCCTCCCACCCATCAGTCATTTGTATGTGGGCAGACCCTGCCAGCTCAGTGGCACAATTTAATAACTGAACGTTGGTAAAATTCTGTACCTTGAATGTTCATTAGGTTTCTTTATTTGTCGTAACAATGTGCCGTGGTAGAGCCGTGTTACCTGAGTATACATCAAAATATGTTGTTTTTTTTCAAACAAAGTATTTTAATTATTTTAAAAGTCACAATTACAGAATAACAATACCCCTCAAATACCAGCCAAAAGTGTTCTAGTATATATATATATACATATACATACACACACCTACATTTGTAGGTACTCCCCAAGACCCCAATTCATTTGAGTGTTGCGGTCAATGGATAAAGCGAATGAACAAACATAGGACCTGATGGAGAGTCACGTTGTCAAGTTTCATCCTTGTAGGTATTCGGGAAGTGAGAGAATTAGTGATGAGTCAGTCAGGGCTTTGGCGTTTATAGGTATAGATAAATCAATAAACACAACTAAAACAAATTTAATAAAAACAAAAACAGAGCTAATACTACATAATTAGAATTAAATAACAAAACTGTCAGCCTTAAGACATTTAACAACATTTAGGAATAGCTGTCAGTTATTTATTTATTTTTTATTGTCCACAGATCCATTAAGAGGGCGTGTCTAATCATTTTTAGTTTAATAACCTTTACTTGATACATGACCTTTTAAACCCAGTGAATATAAGGTGGTGAAGTAATATCCTTCCATTTTAGTAAAATTAGTCGGCAACATGTCCAAAAGAGAGATAATTATTGTTGTCCTTTATAAAAAATCACATGAAAATGTGTAATGAATAAAATTGTAAGCACACAGAACATCACTACAAACACAAATCAGAAGGTCGCTGTCGTTTAGGAACATGCTGTCGTTTGTCTGCGGCTTCCTCCTGTAAAGACATGTGTACCATGTGTGTGTGTGTGTGTGTGTGTGTGTATGTGTGTACATTACACCCATTATCCTTCACAATCCTTCACACAGTGTTGTGCATGTAGTGTAATTAATGTTGCATTTCCTGTGATCCAGTCCTTTGTGTTAGTTGAATTTCGGTTGTTGTGTAGATGTTTAAAAAGGTACAGATGATGATGATGGTGGCGGCGATGGCGCCAGACTCCGCACACACTCTAAGACAGAAATGTCTTGCTTATTGTACCTGGTTTGACCTTGTTCTGTTGAAACGCTGCTCAATCGTTCACTTTGCAGACTGTGTGTAATACGGATAGATAATGCCGCTTCCTGCCCTCAGTGTGTGTATTTGTGTGCATGTATGTGTGTGTGTCAAAGCGGAGGGCGAGGGATTTTTGTTTTTCGGAAACTTTGTCGAAACAAGTCAATGTGTTTGGAGCAAGCGAGGGAGGGGGGAGGGGTCGTACGTTCTCCATCTTCATCAGACACCACTTTCAGAAGACAGGAAGGAGAACGACAGCACCAGAGAAAACGCGTGCGTCCGCTGGAACCCCTAAACTTTATACCCAGAGGTGTGCGGGTACGAGAGCTTTTCTGAACTGAGGAGTAAAAACGAGGAAGCAGGGGAGACGTTCTGAGGAGATGACACAGACGACGATGAGGCTCCAATCCACAGAGCCCCGGTTCTCCATGATGGGTAGAACGGTACGAACCATCATCATCCTCATCATAATCATCATCATCTTCGTCTTTCCATGTGTTCTCCAAGGGTTCAGCTTAAGGATGGACCAGAGGGGGGCACGAGAGACATGGTGGAGTGTGTGTTTGTGAGAGAGAGAGAGAGAGAGAGAGAAAGAGAGAGAGCGAGACTTTCAGGTGTGCCATGTTGTGCGAAGGAACCATTATGGGATGGCAAGGGGCTGCAGGTTGCTAAGGGGAAGTAGCATAGCAGCAGTGGAAAGTTCCAGGCTCAGGTGTGTGTGTGTGTGTGTGTGTGTGTGTGTGTGTGTGTGTTTGTGTGTGTGTGTGTGTGCGTGTGCGCGCACGTTTGTGTGTTGGGGGATGTACACCTCAATAGAAAAAACAAGCTTAATGCTTTACTCCAGAGATACACATAGAGAAAGAAAGGGAGACGGTGTGTTTTTTTTTGTTTTTTTTTCTTATTTATTACATTATTTTTTATTATTAT
>JAOUQT010051782.1:0-21055 GCA_025769995.1 Xyliphius kryptos | reverse complement strand
GTGAATAAAATCACAGGAAAGAGTAATTTTAATAATTTGTTAACAATTATGCGAAACTTTGAGTGTCGTATTGCTTTTATAAAACATTTACAAACACATACAACGAAGTCGGATTCATAAATGCGTTTATTTAAAGCAAAATCGATCTTTCGGGACATAAAACTGATCTTTCGCGACATAGTCCGGTAATCCGGTTTCTCAGACAACCAAACACTGCCGTCTAGTGGCCAAATTACAGAACGGAGTTTATAAAAAAAAAAATAATGTATTGTATATCATGCAGTGATACTAATGTAAAGCGCCCAGAAGTGTGTGCTATTGACAATAATGTCACGGCTGGACAAACGGCTCAGCCAATCAGATTAAAGGATCAGAACATGTTCTCACCGGAGGAGAAATCATACAGCGCTGTGACTGCGGTGATGAGCTGGCAGCAGAAACGAGGACTGGCAGAGCGAACGTTCTGTAATGTGCTGATGGAACCAGGTACCAGTGTACAGTAGTCCTCCACCAACACCAGCGCCAGCCGTACACAGCATGCAGAGTGGGTGCGCTGCAGACATCCATCAGCAAGAGTTTATAACTCCACACACGTTTATTAAAGCTCTTTACACCAAATAACTAAAAAATCTACTAAATCTATTTATTCAAAGCTCACTCTGAGAGTAATGCAGTTCTGAATAAATAAAAAATAAATAACATCGGTGTCAGCCTCTCAAACTTACCTGTAGCCAGGTGGCAGCACACTCCAAGATAGGCACACGGCACACAGAGATGGCCATGGACACCAGCTTGCCCAGCATGGCCATGCGACATTCATCTGCCTTGTTGCCCTGCAAGCTGAACAGCGCGGAGAAGATGACCTGCCTCACAGCATCTTTGCTTTGCTCCTGAAAGTAGCTGCACATGACCTCCAACAGCTGGAGCTCCTGAATGCAGCTCATTCTCTGCTAAAGTCCATAAAGCAAAGGTGTCATCAGGACCGACAAGAAGTACAGTTACACACCTATGTCCCGTGATTTATTCACAATAATTCACAATCTCGAGTGCCTTAGAAAATGGTTACCAGCACACTATAATGAAAATAAATCGTTATTAATCTGGTCTTGTATTGGCTGTCCTAAAATCGCTACAAAATGTCCTCACCTTATTTGCATAATAGTCCATTTGTGTGTTTAAGGAATGAACATTGTGGGACAGAAAAAATAAGATTAGATTCAATTTCAATTATGAAAGACATTGACACTTTTAAATCAGTGTGGTGCTGCGGGGAAGCAGTGTGCTCTGTCATGGATGACAAGCTCTGTTTCGCACCAGAAATTACTTAAATATGTGTGGATTATTTAATTTATAATTTTTAATAGTTTTTTTTTTTTTTACTGCCCATTGTAATTTAATTTAATCTTGGGTAAAATAAAGCGTTGTTAAAAGTCAAAAGTCGTTCTTTCTCACACACTTTTTAAGCTAGTGTGTACATGATGTCACACGTTAAATATTTATTTCAAGTTTGAAATGTGTTTACTTTTCACCGTGGGTCTGAGAAAATGTAAGTTCATTAGAGTGTCCAACATAACTTAGTTTTGACAATAAAGTTGACTGACACATCAAACTATCCGCCGTTCCACTTTACGTCCTCACCTTCCTCTGTCCATTCCTGTCTTTGGGCACTTGGAAGATAAATTCCTCCACCAGGTCCACTGTGTTCTTGTCCAGTCCCGGTGCATTCTGCAGGCTGCTTCCTAATGCTATGTCCAGATGGTAAATCACTTCTTTAGCTGCACTCAGCGGGTCACGCCGAAGCAAGGCGTGTCGGAGATCACTCATATCTGAAAAAAATGTAAATCACAGGTGAAAGTGAAGTCAATAGGTACAAAAGCACTGCATTTGGGAACTGGACCTGCGAATTACACCAAGTACCTGTAGAAACGCACATAAGATCTATTAGGGCATGATTGACTAACCCACATACAGCTTATGTGGGTGTAATGTGTGTTTATTCAACACCTTTGCACATATTGCAAAAAAATAAACGTTTTAAAGAACGAAAAATTTCCAAAAATATAAAATACCTTTAAACTAATTGGACAAAACAAGGTTGACACAATTGACATTTTAAGCAGTGGTAAAGATGGGTTTCCGTTACATTGCCACAACGCGATCGATGACTCCTACCTAGGGCACTACAATATGACTATTTGAGCTTCGGCCTTTCAAAAAAAGGGGTTTTCTGGAATGTTTGCACACAACTGGCTGTGTGAGTTGAAATTAAACATCGTTTAAGCGGCATTAAATCGGGATCAATCACGTATATGAAGTTTTAAAAGTCACAGTTATTGGTATATTATTACAAATCCACACACAACCTCACTACTTAGCATTTAGCCCCGTTAGCATTCACACTCTCAGCTCGCAGCCCACTAATTCTGCTTCAGAAAGAAAAGTTCGGCGAATTTTAATTGCCATCTTGTGAACTATGAATAAACAAAGGCTTAAATCCCACCTTAAATTTGTTTCGGGATTTATTTCATTAATGTTTGTTTTCTCCAAACGGCACAGCGCAACACAAGCGTCCACAACATAACTACGGAAACCGTAACGGGACATGTCGTCTCTTCAACTCCCGTGAAAGGGCAGCAGTCAGCGCAGATCCTGCTGACTTGTTTTATTTTGTACTCAATAAAACTACCGATTAAATGTTTTTACTCTTTAAGATTTTAGATTACATTTTTGTATTCATTAAAATTTCAGATTAAATGTTTGTAATTATTAAAACTACAGATTAAATGTTTGTAATTATTAAAACTACAGATTAAATGTTTGTACTCATTAACACTTTAGATTAAATTTTTGTACTCGTTAAAATTTCGGATTAAATGTTTGTAATTATTAAAAGTACAGATTAAATGTTTGTACTCATTATAACTTCAGATTAAATTTTTATAATCATTAAAACTTCAGATTTAACGCAGTTTGATGTCAGACCTAAATAACTCAATGACTAATAAAGTATTTTAGGGCAAGGTGTTGGGAAAATGTTGAAATTATTTTAGAAGAATATAATATAAGATTGTTAAGGAACCACACAGACTTTGGGAGAACATGCAAACTCGTCCCCGCTTACAATTCCTCAGTAAAATGCATGCAATATATACAGTATATATATATATATATATACACACACACACACACACGCAGCCCTAAAAGCAGAAGCCCCGCCCTAACCACGCCCCCGTGTCTCCGGCGCGCCCCCGTGCGAAACGTCCGAAAGTAAAAGAGCTGCAGTGATGTCCTGATGAGTCGCTCAGCCTCAGCACCGGCATCGGAAGCAGTGCAGCGCCATCAAATGGCCTGTTTAACGAAGGTAAGACCGAATCATAAAGATAACTAAAAAACGGATTTTAAGACAGAAAGGCAAAATGCACTTAGTTAAGAGACTTCAGCAGAGTTTGTCCTATAAAACTGTAAAGTGATGCAGAGAATATATTTAATTTAATAAAAACACAGAGTATAAAATATTCACGATAATATTTTATATAAATGTTTTTCGTAGAAATGAGTTTTGCCCACCATTAAAATAGTTTGATTCGAGTAATAATAATAATAATGATGATGATGATGAAAATAAAGATAATAATAATAATGAAAATAATGATGAAAATAATGATGATGATGATGATGAAAATAAGTATAATAATAATAATGATAGTGATTATTATTATTTTAATTATCATTTTTACTTTCATGATGATGATGATAATAATAATAATAATAGCTAGGACTAGTTTGTTTTTCAAATAATGCTAATTAACAAAAATCGCAGTGCGTGTAGCTCCAAATTGCAAAGTTGTTTGTTTGTAGACCAGAAAAAATGTGTCATCTGTGAAAATTTTGGGGTCAACGTGAAAAGCTAAACGTGTTTTGCCTCACTATAGCATTGCATTAAATTTACATTGCATTTACATTTAGAAGAAACTTTTGTACAAAGCGACTTACAAATGAGAGAGCAACACAATCCGTGGTTAAGGAGACACCATGCTATAGTTTTAACAAACCTGAGCAGTATCCGATCTGGCTCCCATTTGTTTTATAGCAAGTTTTTATGGAATAGCAAACTCATGTTACTCCATTCCTCCTCTCTCTCCATTGGCTCCCTGTAGCTGCTGCATTCAGCACAAGGCGCTGACTCTGACCCGCAGGACAATCTCTGGATCTGCCCCCTCTTACCTTCAATCTATCTTTCCTAAATACAGGAAATGAGATGAGGAGATGAGTTCGCTTGAGCTGGTTGAACACAAATTGGCTGTAGAGTTTTGAATCCATATATACTGTATAAGCAATACAAAATCAATGTACTGCGCCAATTATAGGCCAATTGTCATGATTTTTTTGTTTTTGGAGAAGATACAGCTGTATGCATCTGTTTTTCTTTACACTGCTATATACACGTGTCTGCATACTGAGGGGTTTTAAGTAAAAAAATAGACACAAGCAACCTGGAAAGGGATCCTTCCCACCATTCTGTGTCTAAGTTGGTGGTCCTAGCCCAGCTGGCAGAGTAATGGAGACTAAAGCATCCTGTTCCAATGTGTCTTTAGATGGAACGGATGATCATTTCGATGCAGGACCCTGACATGGGGATGAGGATGAGAAACCAGCGGCTCCTGATTACAGTCATCCCTCATGCCATGACTGGTGAGGACATCATTGTTCCTTTCCTCTGTCATCGCTTCATTGTTATTTTCTCCTTTTTCTCCCCATCATCATTTCTATGCCTCAGCCTCTCGCCGTCTCATATTGACTCGTGCTTCTCTGTTTCAAATCTCTCTAAGCCACCTATTGTTTAACATCACTCTAACCCTCTCTCACCTTTCTCCCTCTCTCTTCCCCACACACTCCTCCCTTCCATAAGTTAATTAATGCTGAAGTCAGCACTTAGACTAAGATCTTCTCGCATCCAATTGATATTCCCCTGTGGCTTCGTAACGGATTGTTCCGTTCAGCCTCCTTGTTACCGACATGTCGTGACATGAGCTGGCAGATTGTTTACTAGATGCAGGCCTGCTGTTGGCCATAAATATATGATGGTTATTATCATAGTGTTGTAAAAAATTAAGGATTATGCCAAAAGCAACAGTTCTGCTTGATGTGGCAGATGGTGCAGCTGTGCAAAACTGAAGATTATGTGAGTTATAGGAATGGTTAGCTATCTGGATGATTGCTGCGTCCAATAACATGAGCATAAGTATGTGGACACCTGACCACCACATATTATATTAAAGCCATGTTGATTATTATAGAGAAAATTAGATAGGATTCAACTTTACTGTCATTACACGTGCTATGAAATATTGTTTATATAGATTATGGTGAATACATCCAGTATTATATACAGCTCTGGAAAAAATTAAGTGATCACTGCAAAATGATCAGTTTCTCCGATTTTACTCTATGTTTAAATAAAATAAGGTCAGTGGTCAGTGGAGAGTCGATTTCACCCTCAGTCTTTGTAATCAAGAGGAAGATTGATAGTAACAAAATTAAGTTATTTAATTTATAGTCACAAGCCATCAAACAAAGCTGAAGTGCTTGAATTTGTGCACCAGGAGTGGCATACGGTCACCCAAAGCAGTGTGAGAGCCAGGTGGAAAGCATGACAAGACTGTGCATGATATCTGGGATTAAAAATCCTGCTTATTTCAATAAATATTAATTTCTGAACTCTGAGTTAAAACATTAGTATTGTTGTTTGTAAATGAACATGAACTTGTTTTCTTTGCATTACTTGAGGTCTGAAAGCACGGCATATTTTCCTTATTTTGACCATTTCTCATTTTCTGCAAATAAAAATTAAATGTTTGCTTGGAATTTTTGAGATTTGTCAGTAGTTTATAGAATAAAAGAACTATGCTCATTTTACTCAAATATATACCTATAAAGAGTCAAACCAGAGAAACTGATCATTTTGCAGTGGTCTCGTATTTTTTTCCAGAGCTGAAGGTGTAAATATACACCCAGGACGTATGTATAGTCCTGGGTGTATATTTGATTGAGTGAGTGAGCCAATCCATCACCAATCCATCACTCACTCACTCACTCACTCACTCACTCACTCACTCACTCACTCACTCACTCACACACTATAGAGGAAATTTAGAGCAATCAATTAACCTTGAATCCATGTAATTTGACTGTGGGAGGAAACCCAGGTGGACAATATGGAAACTCTACCCAGATCAGGATTCAAACTGGGAATCCCCGGTGCTTAGAGGTGAACGTGCTAACCACTAAGCCACCGTGTTTTCCATGTTCCATGTTCTCCCCGTGTGCGGGTTGGTTTCCTCCCACAGTCCAAAAACATGAATTCAAGGTAAATTGATTGCTCTGAATTGGCCCGTATAGTGTGCGTTTGTGTGGCTGTGTGAGTGAGTGTGCCCACGATAGATCGGTGCATTGTCCTGGGTGCATCTACCAGTGGAAGATGATGAGTGGATATTATATGTATATTATATATCTATTGTATTTTATATTTTGTAATTTTGCTTTGTCATGCAAATAAAGCTTGTTTTGCATTTGAGATAAAGTGGAAGATAAAAACACCCATATAAAAGCATGGAAACTTAATCCGTAAAATCGATAGAGAAAAAATTCAGATCCTTTATTCGAGGGAAATGTCAGAGCCTCAGATCTTTGTGTACAGAGACATGCGAGGACACGTCATGGAACAAACCACTGCTCCAATGTCCTTCTTTGTTTGATTTGATCCTTTCTGTCTTTTCCACAACAGGGCAGAGTTCTGAACGGGGTTAATGTAAGGAAGTTATGTATTAACACTTCTTCACCCCATGATTTTTATCTAAGTCTTTGCAGTTTTTTTTAATCCAATTTAAGCAGATGTCCTATTTAATCTGATAAATGGACCATCAACTGTTTAAAAGCTCAGGAAGAGAGCGTCTTGTTTTTAAAGCTCATGTACATTAGAAAAACCACACACAGTCACCAACACACATCCTTTTTGCTGATGAGCTCAGCTTTTGAACTCACTATAAAAAGACATCAGCTGGAGCTTTATGAAAAGGATATTTGGCCAAATTACCGATCACTAATGAACCTGATCCGATGAACTGCTTTTGTAGGAGAAGAATTGAGACTTTGATATGCAAATTTTACCAGTTTATTAGCAACTCTTGCCAAACTACACTAGATATTGGCACCTGCTTCCATTTGGCCCACAAGTATCCTGGGGGTTTAGTAAGTATATGAGCGAGCTTGTTATTAAGCAGAGTTGAATCTTAATAGCTGCTTTTAGGGCTGCATGGACACAAAATCTCATAGATACACATTATAAACCCATAAAACTTTATTTTAAAAGGCTGCTGAGGCTCTAATACATCAACGGCCCTGTTTGGTGGATTAAGATCTAAGTGAACGAATGCCTGTATCTCGCTCTTCGTACAGCAGAATATAGTTACAATGCATACAGTGTGGTTTGTTGAACGTATCCATTAAGACATTTATATTTGACCAATCAAGGTATAGCATTCCCTGTATTTAGTTTAAGTTGTTAGGAGTTTGGCATGTTTTCCACAGATGTTATGTGTTACCAAGTACATTACTGCCAGCTTTTGATGGCATCCGTTTAGTTGTAACAGGATGTATTACAACTTGTCCTTTGTGTAAGTATATCTGTGTCTGGGTATAAATAAATTGTAATCCGATATTAATTTTGCTTAGTATTCTCATTTGAGCATCAAAAATCCATTAAAACCATTAAAAAGCTTGATTTTTTTTTAAATATAAATGAGTATTTGTAAGAAAGAAGGCGATTGTTGCACAAATAATCATTTTGTTTTAGGTTTCGATGTGGTGGAATGGCTGATAAAGAAGTATTCCATCAGTGAAGAAGGTAGGAACCTTCCCCTAATGGTGACAATGAAAAAAAACAATTAGAACATTCATCACTTGATCACTTTATTTATAATTAAACTCGAAAAGATCAAATTCACATTGAGTTTATCCAAAAATGGAGACATGTAAAGAAATTATTAAAATAAAAGAAGAAGAAGAGGAAGAATCATTTTTAAAAAATGATATCACTTTGGATATACTAAAATCTAATGTTTTACACTCCATTGCCAAAAGTATTCACTCACTCATCCAAATGATCACAATCAGGTGTACCAATCACTTGGACACAGGTGAATGGAATCCAGCAGCTAGGCATGCAGACTGGTTTAACAAACTCTTTGGCTTCCGGCGCGCAATCGTTGCAGTGTATGTGGACCTGTGACTGTTTTAGATGTTCTGCCATTGAAATAGGAGGTGGGGGAGGGAGTGAGAAAAATTGTATGATTGAAAAGTAAAAATAATAGAAGGAATTGTTTCAATAAAAAAAAAAAGGTAGTATAGTGTTTATGGAGTGGTCTTTCAGTCTGAAGGTTGAGGGTTTGAACCCTAACTTCACCACAAGTTAAAGCCAACAGGGCTTTTGAGCCAGGTCCCCCTCTCATTAAGGGTGATATCACGGCTGATATGATAAATAATAATAAATATTGAAATGAAAGGTGTTTTATGGTTAGAGTAAGGTTATGGGGTTATGGTTACGTTGATGGGAAATGACTGGAAGTCTATGTGAAGTCCAAACAGTGTATGAAAACAAGCACGTGTGTCTTTTCTTAGAAGCATTGCACATTGGAAACCTTTTGGTGAAATACGGCTACATTTATCCTCTAAAAGAGCCTCGGAACTTATGTTTACGACAAGATGAGTCTCCATATCGCTTTCAGGTACAAACCTGCATTACAGCACAGACTGATGAGTGAACCAGCTGTGTATTCAACATGTAGGTATGTCCTAAACCGTCTCTCCCTCTGTCTGTATCAGACACCATACTACTGGACCTCAAACCGTGGGCCCGCTTCAGAGCTGGATTACGGTGAGTTCACTATTTACAAATGGGTATCGATCACATTGCTATAATTATAATACTAATATTGTTATTATCTATTATCTTATTGGCTTGTGCTCGTTTTCACACGCAGCTATTTATTTGGCCAAGAAGAACATTCGGAAGCAGGGGGAACTTATAGAGTACGAAAAGGTATGTTTTATCTTTCAAGTTAAGCAGATGCTAAATGGTCTTTGTCTTTCTCACATTCTGGTTCATCTTGCATCCTTGCAGGAATGTTATAATGCTTTACATAAGAGGATTAATCACACCTGGGACTTTGTGGTGATGCAGGCAAGAGAGCAACTCAGGTGAAAGCATCTTATTCTACTGCGAGTGACCAAGCTACACTATTAAACTTGTACATTAATACTATTATTATCGTTCCAATAATAATAGGGTTTTACTAGGAGTAGTAGTAGTAGAGGTAGTGAGGTTAGTAATAGTTGTAGCAGCCGCTGTTGCAGTAATAATGTCAAAGCACGTAGTAGAAGAAGAAGGGAGGGTGGTATGGTGGCTTAGTGGTGACCCCTAAAAAGGGAGAAGCTGAAAGAAGTGTGACTTTGCTTTTGCTGTGCTTTTTTTGTAAATAAGAATCTTAACACTTCATCCTTACCTGGTAGAAGTTTCTTGTGGTCTCATATTGAGGCTTGATGATCTTGTTGTTCTTTTTCTCCAGGGCTTCGAAACAGCGACGGAAAGCTGATCGCATTGTTCTGGAGTGTCAAGAACAAGCATACTGGTTAGTCAACAGACCCCCAGTGAGTGAAGAACATTTTAATAACACTATACAATTTCTATATAATGTCTTCAAGTCCCAACAACCTTAAAATACCCCATGATACCCAGGACAGGGTGCCAATCCATTGTTGGGCAAACTCATTCACTCACACACATACACCAAATAGGGCAATTTTAGATTAGCCAACTCACATTAAATCCATCTTTTTGGACTGTGGGAACAAACCGGAGAACCTGGAGAACTTTGCACAGATTGGGTTTTGAACCAGGATCCCCAACGCTGGAGACAGATGTGCTATCAATACACTATCGTGCCACCCTGTTGATTAATTATGTACTCATTATCTTCCACCTAATCCTCTACGAGGGTAGCGAGACGGCTCCCCATGCCCATCCAAAGTCTCGGGAACTGGGCAAACACACCCAGGACAGGGTGCAGATCTATCACTGGGCTCACATTCACTCACACACACACCAACTATATGGGGCAATTTAGAACAGTCAATTCAGCTTGAATCCATAGTTTTGGACTGTGGGAGGAAACCGAAGAACCCGGAAAAAACCCACTCGGACACAGGGAGGACATGGAAACCCAGATTGGGATTTGAAGCTGGAATCCTCAGGGCTGATAGGCGAACGTGCCAACCACTAAGCCACCGTGCCACCCGTTTATTACTCATTATTTATTAAACGGGTAGTTTCGGTCCTTAAATCTAATTGTCCGTGACATTGTTGACAATAACACACACCGCTGACGCTGCACATTCATATTAATATCTGATATATAATACATCATTTTCCCAATGTTTTTTTTTTATAAACTGTGTTCAGTAATCTGGCCACTAGATAACAGTATTTGATACTCAGCAATCAGCGTTCATTTTAAAAAACGGACTAGATTACATCACGGAGGACCAGTTTAATCCAGATTTTACTTTCAATAAACACATTTATGAATCAAACCTTGATTCTTTATTATTAAAATGTGTTTGAACCATATTATATAAAAGCAATAACACCTTCGATGTTACGAACTGTTCTGAATAAATCACTTGTGGTTTATTCACAATAATGGCACGCCCTCTCGTACCTTATTGCTTTAATGAATAATCTTTTCCCTTTTTAGTTAATAACAGCTAGATCATTATTAATAAACAGACTCATGAGTCATTTTTTGAATATGCATCGCTCGTTGATTCAGTAGCTGATCTAATTCGTTGATTGAAAACAACAAAATATTACAAACCCTTGATTCTGCAGGCGGGCATTGCTGGTGTTTTAAGTTTTAGGATGGTTTTACTCACACTGCTATATTTACACACTGCTTCAAGTGATGAAATATTTAGTTGGCGCTTAAAAGCTTTGGTTCCAAAAAGGTTGTTGGGGGAAGAGAATAACCAAGAGGCAGAGAATGAGTAAAACGAGGACATACACATGAATAAAAGAGAAAGGAAATGAGGGGTGTGCACACACACACACACACACACACACACACACACAACTGCATCATTAGCAGTAAGGAATATTTTTTTTGATACAAATGCAATCAAAACCTAAAACTCAAGTAATAAAAAACCTACATTTAGCATATTCAATAAAAAAACAGAAAGTGGTATAAGATGAAGATGATAGAATATAAAAGAGAGACAGTGGTGATTGTGATTCTGCATTAATGTGTGTGTTAGTGGTTGAAATGCTCGTATGAACAGGAAGCTTAATGGTTACTGCCCGAGAGCTTAAGAGGATTCCATTACGGAGATGTGTGTGTGTGTGTGTGTGTGTGTGTAAATGAATGGCCCCGTTTGCTAGCATCCATTAGTGAAACTATAATCTCGGAACTCCAGGTTTAATCTGGGGCAGATTTCGAAGCCGTTTTATTCCTTTCTAAAGTGAATGTTTATGTGACGAGTGAACATTTTCTGATCCACCAACCGCGAGATCATAAAAACATAAGACCTTTACAGTAATGTAAACCCTGCAGAATTAGATGCATCTTGCACGTTAAGTGAAAGATTAAAGAATGAAAGTGTATTACATTCTTTGTCTTTTAGCGTTTTTAATTTTTTTGGCCTTTATTATTCAGGGGTCACCACAGCGATGAACTCGCATACTTGACTTGGCCCTTCCTGACATAACCCTTACATTCTACCAGACTACGGGAACAACTTAGAGCAGCCAATTAAATTAATTTAATTAATTAAATTAAATACATGTTTCTGAACTGTGGGAAGAAACCGGAGAACCCGGAGGAAACCCACGTGGACACGGGGTGAACATGGAAATTCTAACCACTAAGCCACTGTTCCGCCACTCTTCATTCACTACATACATCTGTATTTTAACAGAAAGAGGAACAGTGGTTTGCTCAATAGCAAGAAGGTCTTAGGTTCACATCAGTGTCTCTGCAGAAATGACAATAAACAATCCACCACCCAAGCTATACCTGTTCTGTGATGCTCCTGACCAATAGAGAACAGAGAGCCAACAGGGGATTAACAAAAACAAGAAAACAGATGGACTACGGTCAGTAACTGTAAAACTACAAACTCCATCTATATGGTAAGTGGAGGATATAGATAATGGAGCAAGGAGGATGTGTGTACAAACTTTTGACTGGAATATTGTAATGTAATAATGTGTATAGATGTATAAAATGTAATAATCATATAGAAATAAATCTTTCCAGCCAAACACAATGGATGTTCTGGAATTTGGACCTGAAAGAAGGAGCATCACTAACACGCGTGTACAACTGGTAAGCCGTGAGGACCACACATGCAACATTTAGAATTTAAATGATTTATAAAGTATCCATTGTGCTTCAGAACATTTATCCAAGGCTTCTGTAAATGTGAATAGCTGTTTATAATCACGGTCACAATGGGGTATAACAATACTAGCCGTTACCCGTAGCCTTTTACGGCACATTTCTTTGAAGTTTTCTTTGAGAAAATGTTCTTTAATTCCTTCTTCATTAAAGTTTTCGGGAAGCAAAGCAGTGCTGCGGCACACTTATTGTCCCCTTTGCTGTTGATGTGCAACTCGTAGCATGTCTGATAGCATTAGCTTCAAGTTAGCCGCCTCGCGGCTAAACAGATAAAATAAACATTTTATAATGCATTATGTCGGCTTGCGTTATAATCCCTTAAGGCATATTCTTATAATACTATATGAGCGTGGTTCTAAACATTTATTTACATTACAAGAGGCTTATGACACTGCACAAAAGCATTAAGATTCTTATTAAGTGTTACCGAATTGTCTTACGTAACCGTCTTAGTCCCATTGTGATCAATGCGGTCACTTGTAATAAAGGTGTGTTCTTGTATTTGTGTCTGTGTAAATATTTAAATTAGAAGGTATTGAAACTGTGATCATAAGTTTGTGATGTAGAATTGTAAAGGTTTCTTTTTAAATCTGTGTTATTTCCTCTCCACCGGTCATTTGTCTGCACACATATGCAAGTAAGTATCACTTTGTGATGGTTATTTAAGAACGTTTATTTTATATTTTATCTTACTTTTTATGCAAATGAGCTATTTTAACTATTTACCAATCAGTAAACAAGCAGATAAATTAACATCTGAGGTAATTTTTTAATTGATCAGTATAGACCGATGGTTGTTTACACATTAAGGTTGTATATTCAATAAGACATCATCGTCTCTCATCATTCCAACGTTCCATGTTCTCCTGTTGCCTTTCAGAAAAGAACGCTGAATTTTACAGGAGAGAGGTACCAACATTTGAACCTTTAATGGGTTTTGTATATTTCCAGTGTTCAGAAATGTTCTTGAAGAATTTGTGTGTGTGTGTGTGTGTGTGTGTGTGTGTGTGTGTGTGTGTGTGTGTGTGTGATGAATGATCCTAGATTGATCAAATAAGAAAAAGTTTGGGAAGAAACCGTGTCAAGTCTTCCATCTGTTTGGAAAGGTAATTGTGTCAGCGTTTGATCTTCTCTGTTATTTATTTCTGTCTTTCGGCAGAATGCGACACGTTGTGGTTGATTTCCTGCTGTGAGGTAAAAGCACCAACCCCTGCACAACTGTGCCGCGCTGCTTACACTGTAGATATTGAGATTTTTACTTTACAACCCCTGCAAGGGGAAGTTTCTCATCTGATGAAACAAAAACCTTAATGTGTCACAAACTGTAAGACTTGTGGGACTTCTTTCGGTTTCTGTTCTACCTTTTTGGGATGAATTGGATGCACTTGCCTTTGAGGATAGAATCTTGGGTTCCTATGTATTAATGAGATCTTGTCGGTTGAGAACAAGAAAAATGCCTCACCGACTCTCCATCCATCATCTTCCGCTTATTCCTCTACAAGGGTCACGGTGGGGTGCCCCATGCCCATCCAGGGAAGAACTTCTCGGGCGCTGGACAGATACACCCAGGACAGGGCGCCAATCTATCGCTGGGCACACTCTCACTCACAAAGCCACACACTATATAGGGCAATTTAGAGCATTCAATTTACCTGGAACCCATTTTTTGGACTGTGGGAGGAAATCGGAAAAACCAGAGGAAACCCACGCAAACACGGGGAGAACATGGAAAGTCCACCCAGATTGGAATTCGAACCAGGAATGCTGAGGGGCAAACATACTAACCACTAAGCCACTGTGCCACCTTCCTTACCGACTAATTATTGCTTATTTTGTGTACAGTGTTTACACACAGTGAGAGGTATAGACCGTATATACAAAGTGAGTAAAGTAAGCACAAATGAACGGAGAGATGGGCACCCGGGGAGCAATTGATTAAGATGCCTTGCCCATCCATAATACTTGGTGGGACCAGATATCAAACCAAGACCTTCAGGTTGTGAAGGCCGGTTTCTTAACCATAAGCCTACGACTTTCCCAAAACTAAAACACTCCTGTTCTATTTAAAAAGCTCACATTCTTCATAAACAACCTATAAAGAGTGCACATTATGCAGTGATTATAAGAAATTAGTGGGAGGGGCCCCTTGAGTGTCATTGCTTTTTACTGCATTGACTGTCTCAAAATTCAAAGGGGCGCTCACACAGGTTTGTGCATTTCATTCATAACCAATTGTCTGGGGTCCCTGTGCGATTGGTTGGTTTGCTTGCCCTGATGCAACGGGTCTAAATGAGACAGCAGGTCAGTGCAACGCATAATGAATGTGTGTCTGTGTGAGCAGTTTCATTAAGTACAGTGAACAGTACCTGAAACACGACCCCATAATGCAGGGCTGCCTTCCCAGCAACCCCTGGATCACGGACGACACCATGTTCTGGAACATGAACTCAGAAACGTGAGTCATTAATCACATGCACCACTCCACATGCGGGACCACAGCAGTGCTGCAGTTTAATTACGCAAGAAGGTACAAAAAGTGGCATTATTGTAAATAAATCACAGGAAAGAGGTGTGGTTGGGCCCGATGCTTAGCAGAGTACAGTTACACCACTTTCCCATGATTTATTGAAAGGCGAACATGCTAACAACTAAGCCACCAGAATAAAATGATTATTGTTTAGGAATCATTAATAAGCCGCGCATCAGCAGCTACACACCAGACTACCAACAACAATAGTGATAAGCTTCCATACAGAGCAAAGGGCCCCAGATTTAGTTGTGTAAAATTTGCATGTTCTCCCTAAGTACACATGGGTTTTTTCCAGTTACTCACCCCTCTGTTCTTCTGCAGGGGAGCCATGCCGACTAAACTGCGTGTGGAACGATGGAGCTTTAGCTTCTCAGAGCTACTGAACGACCCACTGGGCAGAAAAGAGTTCATGTCTTTTCTGGAGAAGGAGTTCAGCGGTACACACACACACACACACACACACACACACACACACTCCATCATTAACATACAATATGGAAGCTTCATAAATTCCTTAATTATTTAATAGAGACAAAACGACTAGCCTTAACAAAAATTACGTGTACTATTCTAAGCGTACAACATGCTACATGTTAAAACTGAACAGTTAGCCTGCAGGGAGCAACATCTGGTCCCCACAATGTAAGCTATGTTAGATTTCCCACAATATGGACCTGATACAGCACACACAACATGATGGTTTTATTTTTTTTATATTAAGGGCTCTGTGGGTGTCACTTCATTTTTATTGTGTGACTAAGATGCTAGGACCATTTTGTGTGGGTTTTGTGTGTGTTTGTGTGTGTGTGTGTGTGTGTGTGTGTGTGTGTGTGTGTGTGTGTGTGTGTAGGGTGGAGCTGTTGAAGCAGGTTGTTGAAGCCTGTTCCAGTGTTTATTAGACAGAAATTGAAAAAAACACTCCAGTCAGACTTTAATTCACATATACTGTATAGATTAGGTTTTTTTTTTAAATGAATTGTGTAATTGAGTGTATTAGATACATACAGTAGATTTGAACAGAATGCATTGTGTAGAAGAACCCAAAATCTGCAGATGGGTTTGCAATAATTAAAGAGTTTTTGTTCAGCCTGCAGCCGTTTCCTCTCCTCATCAATAATGTATTTCCAGTCCATGTTTCCCCCTCATCTGTCCCACCCTCACAACTGTTACATCCAACCCGCTCCTGTTCTTCTCTTTTCAACAGCTGAAAACCTGTGCTTCTGGCAGGCTTGTGAGGACCTGCGGCATGGAGAAACCACCAAAGTTCCTGGCAAAGTAGAAGAGGTTTACAGGTTTGATTACTGATGCTGGTTCAGTTTGGATTCACAGATTTAAACAAATCTCTGGAGGGACAAGCAATAAAGGCATTTTCCCCTCCGTATATATGTATATACACCATATATGTGTCTAATTTCATACTATATAAATGATGCTGAGCAGCTCGTGGGCTTAGTGGTTAGCTGGTTCGTTTCTCAGCGCTGGGGATTCCCAGTTTGAATCCCAATCTGGTGGAGTTTCCATGTCCTCCCCGTGTCCGTGTGGGTTTTCTACAGGTTCTCTGGTTTCCTCCCACAGTCCAAAAACATGGATTCAAGGTAAATTGAATGCTCTAAATTGCCCTGTATAGTGTGAGTTTGTGTGTGATTGTGTGTACCCAGCATTAGATTAGTCCCCTGTTCTGTTCTGCCCAGCGCCCGAGACGTTCTCCCCTGGATGGGTATGGGGAAACCCCATCGTGACCCTCGTAGAGCATTAAGCGGAAGATAATGAATAAATGAATGAATGATGCTGGGCGGCTCGGTAACATAGTGGTTAGCAGGTTCTTCCGGAGGTTTTCTCTCACATTTAAAAAACATAAATTCAAGGCAAAATGGCTCCAAGGTGCCCCTATCTTATTTGCCCCTATATGGTTTGTGAGCCAAGTGATGTATTGGCACCCTGTTCTGGGTGTATCTGCCCAAAGCCCAAGACATGCTCCCCTGGATGGGCATGGGGGTCCCCACCGCAACCCTAGTAGAGCATTAAGCGGACGATAACGAATGAATAAATTATGTTGGGTGGCTCGGTGGCATAGTGGTTAGCAGGTTCTCCCCTTGGGTTTTCTCTCACATTCTAAAAGAAAATAAATTCAAGGTAAATTTGCTCCAAATTGCCCCATATGGTTTGTGAGCCAAGTGATGGCTTGGCCCCCTGTCCTGGGTGTATTTGCCCAGCGCCCGAGACATTCTCCCCTGGATGGGCATGGGGAACCCCCACCGCGACCCTTGTAGAGCATTAAGCGGAAGATAATAAATGATGTTGGGCAGGTAGGTGGCATAGTGGTTAGCAGGTTCTCCCCATGGGTTTTCTTTCCCATTCTAAAAAACATAAATTCAACGTAAATTGTCTCCAAGTTGCCCCTATCTTAATTGCCCCTATATGGTTTGTGAGCCAAGTGATAGATTGGCGCCCTGTCCTGGGTGTTTCTGCCCAAAGCCCAAGACATGCTCCCCTGGATGGGCATGGGGGGGCCCCACAGCGACCCTAGTAGAGCATTAAGTGGAAGATAATGAATGATTAAATGATGTTGGGTGGCTCGGTGGCATAGTGGTTAGCAGGTTCTCCCCGTTGGTTTTCTCTCACATTCTAAAAACTTAAATTCAAAATAAACTGGCTCCAAGTTACCCCCATCTTAATTGCCCCTATATGGTTTATGTGATACATTGGCATCCTGTCCTGGGTGTATCTGCTCAACGACCAAAACATTCTCACTGGAAGGGCATTGGGAACCTCGTAGAGGATTAAGCAGAAGATAAATTAGAGGAGATTATTAATGCTGAGGGTCTAATAGTTAAACCTCACCTTTGCATTTAAATCATGTTTTTTTAAATATCTATAGAACTCAAATTTAAAATAATTACACTAAATACATTTTTTAACTTTTTTTGGATAGGGCCTGCAGTGATGTGGTATGTGTGTTTAAAATTTCGACAGGCAGTACCTTGCTCCCGGAGCGACACACTCGGTGAACATTGATAGTAAGACGATGGACACCACACTGGAGAGAATGAAGCAGCCCAATCGCTTCGTGTTCGATGATGCACAGATGCATATATACGTCCTCATGAAGAAGGTCAGTATGCATAATGACATCACTGCAGCACTGCATGATGACCATAAACCTGTATGTTTCTTTATTCACTGTCTATTATATCAGTTTCACTCAGATGCACTTTGTAGCTCAATTACAGAATGTAGTCTTTAACGGTCAGAACCTACATAGATCCAGATCAGGAACTATTTAAGTGCTGGATGGTTCTCAGGATTACAGTGATGCCGATTTCAGGGTGGTGGTGTCTTAATTCTCGTGACTGCTGAACCACCACCACAACTACTACTTATAATAATATGGGTGGCACGGTGGCTTAGTGGTTAGCACATCCGCCTGTCAGGCGCTGGACATACAGGGGCTGGACAATGAAACTGAAACCCTGGTCATTTTAGTGTGGGAGGTTAAATTAGAGCAGCCTGGTGGTCAATCGTCATTAATGTCACATTGCACCAGTAAGAGTGTGAAGGTTCAGTTAGCAGGATGAGAGCACAGTTTTGCTCCAGATATTGCAATGCACACAACATTCTGGGTGCAGAGTTCAAAAGATTGCTTTGCTGAACATGAAAGTGAAGTTAAACATCTCCCATGACCTGCACACTCACCAGATCTAAATATTGTTCAGACACTTTGGGGGGGTTTGGAAACGGTCTCCTCCACCAGCATCACGTAGTGACCTGACCACTATCCTGCAGGAAGAATGGATTCAAATCCCTCTGACCACTGTGCAGGACTTGTAGATGTCATTCCCAAGACCAACTGACGCTGTATTGGGCGCAAAAGGAAGTCCTACACCATACTTATCAATTATTGGGGTCTAAAACCAGGTCTTTCAGGTTCATCGTCCAACCCCTGTAGATGGAGTTTCCATGTTCTCCCCGTGTCCACGTCGGTTTCCTCCCACAGTCCAAAAACATGGATTTAAGGTAAAATAAATGCTCTAAATTGCCCTGTATAGTGTGTGGATATGTGAGTGTGCCAAGCAATTATTTCTGCCTTGGATGGGTATGGAGAACCTCACTGCGACCCTCATAAAGGAGTAAGTGGAAGATAATGAATGAATTAAATGAATGATTAAATAATAATATTTTTCTGCTTAATATCTTTAGGATTCATACATGCGCTACTTAAAGTCTGATCATTACAAGAACCTGCTGGCAAAAGCTGTAGTGCCACAGGAAACAAAAAAAAGGTAATAAAAATTAAACTAAATACCTTACAGTTTCACAATGTGTGTACTCACTGTGGATTTTTGTGTGTGTGTGTCCAGTGTGTTCCCATTCATGCGTCGTCAGCGACATTCGAGCCCGTCTCCAGCACTCACACAGGCGGGGAATGAAAACGGAAAAGCACAGTTAAAGGCCCACAGTGGAACTTCCTCCAAAATTTAATCACACACACAAATAACATCCACTTTCTGATGTTAAAAACAATATCACTAATAATAATGAGATAAGACACACCCCCTTTTTGCTCCCCTTACTGTCCATGTTATCAGTTCCACTTATAGTTCTACAATCTGACTATAGTCCATCTTTTTGTGGACTACAGTACATACGGTGTACTCTGTTCTTATGGTCAGGACCCCAATAGTACCACCACAGAGCAGGTATTATTTGGTCCGGGCATTATTCCTATCCCAGCAGTCTCACTGAGGTATATAAATGAAACTGCAGCAGCACTGTGCATCAGTGTCACTGCAGAACCACCCAAATTATACCTGTTCTGTGACGCTCCTGACCAACAGAGAACCAACAGGAGACTAACAAAAACAAGAAAACACATTGTAAAACTACAAAGTCCATCTATATGGAAATAGACAATGGACCAAGAAGGGGGCGTGTACAAACTTATGACGTTTAGTAAATGTGTCCTGTGAGATTCAAGTCAGAATTCTGAATTCTCTTCCAGATCAAAACCAGCGAACTACAGCTTTATATAGACACATATATATATTTTGTAAAATTGCACAAGAACCTTCCTTACTGAACATGGGAGATTTCTTCACACTCTATAAAAATCTTGTAGCAGATTAAAAAAGGTAGATTATTTATAGTTCTGGTTCAACAGGGAATAAAGGTTAAAAACTAAAAGCAATAAGCCATAAGAACATATAGTATATTCAGAAATGTAACAGTTAGGATTAAATGTATTGATAAATAAAAGGTTTGATTAAAGTTGTGAAGACTGAAATGTGTTTGATTCGAAAACTATGGAATTTTATAAAAAAGGCTCTTCTACAGAGAGGTTTGGTTCACATGGTGACTGGAGCTCAAACGTTTGTCTATTAAACAGTGAGCCACTCAGGTCCACATCAACGTTGGTCTGTAAAGAGTGGGTCAGGAAGACAGTATTCTCAAACATGGCTCGTCCACCACAGAGACCAGACCTGAACCCCACTGAGAAAGCAGTGATCCAAAACTCCTTCATTAATAAAGATCTACAAGAAAATGAATGTACCTCAAATGTAAATCGGTTTGTTTAAGTAAAAGGAACCTTGTTTTTTTATTCTATAAACTACTGACATGTCTCCGAAATCCCAAACAAAAATTTTGTATTTATTTGCAAAAAATGAGACATGGTCAAATGACCACCAGGCTGCTTCAATTTAGCCATGAAACCTCCCACTATTAAATATTTTAGCACATTTGCCTCTCAGCGCTGGGGATTCCCGGTTCGAAGATGGAGTTTCCATGTTCTCCCCGTGTCTGCGTGGGTTTTCTCCGGTTTCCTCCCACATTCCAAAAACAGATTCAGGGTAAATTGAATCCTCTAAATTGCCCCAGCGATGGATTGGCGCCCTGTCCTGGGTGTATTTGCCCAGTGCCCGAGACGTTCTCCCCTAGAGTCTTCAAAATAGCCCCCTTTTGCTCTGATTACTGCTTTGCACACTGTTGGCATTCTCTCAATGAGCTTCAAGAGGTA